>VYXF01005742.1:190797-226636 GCA_013397295.1 Polioptila caerulea | reverse complement strand
TGTAAATCAGATCTTTTTTCATTGTTTTTCTAATGTCTTTTCCTTTGCAATGACTTTGGGGGTGGGTTAGCAATCAAGTCTGGCCAGGATACACCTGAAAAGGATTGAAGTGGCCCCAGGGTTGCAAATTGGCTGGGATGAGATGCAGGTGAGGGCAGTTAAGTGTTGAGGCATTTAAAAACAGCTGGGATGTTCTCAGCCTCCAGTTCTTTGGGGGCCAGTGAGAAGAAAACGTGCAGCATCTACGGTAGTTTTTTTGTACTTTTTTTTTTTTTTTTTTATTTCTATACAGTTGAGTAGTTTTGGTATTGTGAGTTTCGTGATGGAAATCATCAGGAGACATTTATGGGTTTTCAAAATTTATTTTTTTCTAGTTGTATCCTTAATTTTTGTGCAAAAATTGAGCTGAGTAGTTGAAAGAAGCAAGTTGTTTTGTATCTATAGTAGCCAAGCAGAGGCACTGTAGAGCTTGTGGTCTTGAGGGCTAACAGATCATCACTGTGGGAAGAGAATGTGATTTGTTATTATTTACTGCAACTAAAACCAGCTTGAATATCTAATCAAAAGTGCTTTATTTATTGTTTTTTGATTTATTTTCCCTGAGTCTTAGTTTTGGTTTTGGAAGTTCCTTGTGAGTAGCAGTAAAGGTGGAATGATGTTCTTAAGATATTTGCCAATTGCAGAAGCCCTTTTCTGTTTGCAGCTGTACAATGTGATGTTCCAAAGTGCTCTTCTCCCTTTTGTGGCGAATCTTAACTTTATTTAGTGCACAGTAAACATTTATTTTTGTCCTCCTAGAGATAAAGAATTTGCATGGGAGGTTTTTGAGTTGTTTTGAAACAATATTTGCCTTGATAATTGGATGCATTTATTCAGTTTTGTGGATGTTTTTTCTTTTTTGAAAAATGGGTTGTTCTCGTTCTTCAGCGAGGTCTGTCCCTTAAAGTCTTGTTTACTGAACCCAGCTTCTTAGTCTAAAATATATTACACCTTTGCAGCATAAGCTGTGAAAGGAAAAGTACCTTATTCTATCTACCCTGTTAAATTCTTACCTACATGTGTGCGTGTTGGAGGCTGTTTGTTCCCTTTTTAAAGCTATTTCAACAAATGGTATTTACTCAGGAAGCCTTGAGGACTCATGTGGTTCTCAAATTGCTGCTCTTCCCCCAAGTTCTCTCGGTTTGGGTGAGGGTGATGGACTGCTTTGCATGCCTGGGAAGCTTCATTTCTCACCAGGTGGAATCAGGTGCTGACATCTCTCAGGGAGTCCCATATGCCAAGGCACCTGAGCCAGTCTTTAATGCCTCCCAGCTATGTGGCAGGCCTGGAAGAACCTGTCTCAAACTTCCTCTCCTGTCACTCTGCTATTTTTAAGAGCTATCTTAGCAGCATGCAGAGATGAACAGACTACAGGAGTGGAGACTCTTATGTATTCCTTTCAAGTAATAACTAAATAATGCATTCCAGGCTGTGCCACCAGCAGATGTTCATTGCTCCAGCTTTATGGTTCTAGAGATAGTTAGAAGCAAGTTCAGAAGTAGTTTTATAGTATTTCTGGGGAACAACAACAACAAAGAAAGACACTGAGAGCTGCTGAAGGTTCCAGTTCCTGGAAGACAACTTCAAATATTTGCATTTGTCGTGTTAGGAAGAGAAAGGGGAGTTAAAATTCTGAACTCATGGAGTTGCTTTCATAATGAGTGGACTTCAGCCTTGATGGCCTCTCTAGAAGATGAGCTCTAGTCATCAATAAGCAGGATGTGTGTCTGTTATGGTACGAGTTAATTTGTTTAGCTCCTCTTTGATGAGCTGAAGGTTGTTGTTGGCTGACTTTTCTTCAGTATCCTCTGACTGCAGCGGTGTGATTTAGATTTCCTACTTAAAAAAAGATGCTCAGGATCACAGTCCTTTGGCTGGGGTTTAGGAAGGTGTTTCATAAATTGGGAAGAAAGTGTGCTTTGAATCAAACCCTTCTCTGACGGGGTAGTGAACAGGTATTACACCAATCTGAAGAAGACAGTATTTTGCTTGTTATTCTAGGGGTGCCTACAGGCCTGTGGGGGGACAAGGGTCCCTTTGGCATAGGGTTGCAAACAGGATACATGAATTCCATCCCAATTAGTGTCCATCTGGTAATTTGAAGTGTGATAAACATACTTAAAAACAATTCTTGGTATTAACTTTTCCTAGCTTAATTGTGATTGTAGTTTAATTTTTCGTTTGTTGGCTATGAAAGAAAGAAAGCAATGGCTTTTGTTATCTGAATTCTAGAGGGTTTAACTTCAAGTGCTTTTAATTCCAGTAGATTTGTTTTCTAGGGTTGTGAAATAATGGCCTGGTCTTGTGCACTGTGCTGGGTGTGTGTGTCACTGTAGGTGCACAAACGCTCCCAGAGTTATTATTGAATACTTTCTCAGCAGATATTGGCCACTAGTTATACATATAAAATAAAGGGATAACAAACATTTAAAGGCATTCTGATACACCCTTCTCTCTGCCCCACCAGAGAGAGATCATTGCAAATGGGATTACACAGCAATATAACAAATGTCGTTTGGTTTCTGTCCTCCAGCAGCAGTGGAATAGCAGGAGAAACATTCTTTCATGCATATGGTTTTTTACTCCATTTTATTTTTCTGTGATTGTTGTTTCACTTTTTAATTAATTTATTTTTTTTAAGCAAAGGATGAGAAATGTGTATGCTTTGTTCAAGTGATGTTTCAAATGATGGAATTCAACGTTCTCTTATTCCAGTGTTTCCTGCAGTTCTGCATTAAGTAAACTTAGATCTAGGAGACAACTCCTGTTTTGGCAGTATCTGAACTTATGTATGCACTTTATATGGAACTACTTGTTGTTATATCTAAGGGAAGTATTGAAAATAAATTCCGGTGATCACATTGAGTCTAAGCTTTCTTCAGCAACCTGCTGCACTTTTTCTTTTTTGCTGGTTCAGTTTAGATACGTTTGTTCAGGTAGAAAGCAACAAAATAACATTGAATTGGTTTGGGATTTTTCCCTTTATTTACTTTTTTTTCCCTTTGGTTGTGTTTACTAGTTTCCCTAAGGAAGGGGTCTTGTTTGGGAAAGGCTTCCCAGGCCCTGTGTGTTTAGGAATGAAGAAGTTTCTGTGTGAGACACTGCGAGAGTACCCAGGGCAGTGGCCTTGGGAGAGCCCCCAGATGGGATGTGAGGAAGGGATGGGCAGGACCCTGCCTGCTGTCACCCCTGAGCTGTGTCAGGCAAGGCTGCACCTGATCCTCAGGGAATCCCTCTGAGGGTGCAGAGAGGAGGAAGGGTTTGAAAGCAAACTTCAATTTTTGTTGGATATTCTAAGATTTGCTATTAGTTTCCATTTCTCTGCTTTTGCAAGTCAGGAAGATGGTGTGAGAATTGAATACCTGCTCCCTTCCAGTGCTTCTGCTTTCTCAGTTTTTGTGCCAAAGCATGAAAATTCCTGTGACAATGTTACCATTTTGCTAATGGTTCATGCCCTAGTGGATCCCCTCCATTGCCCTAAAATATGCAATCATTTAATTGTCATTGCAATCCTATTATATTGCCATTATGGAACGTCTGGTGGGGAAAGCTATGAACATGTTATTAGTGCTGAAAGGGACAATTTACTGAATCTTGCTAAATGCCATCACTTTTCAAAAATGAAACAAAATTACTTTATTATGCATGTCTTACTTTAATATTCCGCTCAGATAATGATTGGGAGCCATTGATCTTTTTCCGAGTGGAATTTTTTTGTGCAGTTTTTAGTTTGTTGCAACACTAGGAATGAAATAAACTTCTTGGTTTCTACCAGCATCCTTGCTTATATTAAAAAAAAAGAAAAAAGGAAGGATAAAAGGCAGCTCTTGTTGAACTGGAGTTGAGGGTACAATTTTGAAGCTTTTTGTTCAGTGACTCAAGCAATGTTCCTATTCATAAGTTCAAACGAGTGAATCAGACCTCTTCCTCCTGGCACTCCCTCTCCCTTTTGGCTCCTTTTTCCTTGCTTTTTTTAGCTGTTTTGTAAACTCTTCAGGGTACAAGGTACCTCTTAATGAGTCTTTGAAGCAGCATTATAGTCTGCTCTGTACAACCTCACTTGAGGTCTCCAATTACAGCCAAGGTACAGATAATTAGCTCCCTGTATGTGACTCTTGTGCTGGAGGAGGGCTGGTTGCATTTGAAGCACATGCAGCTTGTTGTCAGTGTGGGAGCTGAAAATTGTAGGCTATTCCCAGAGATGGCTCAGTGAAATTGGTGAATTTGAAATTCTTACTGATTCTAGAAATTGCATTTCCTTCTGTGGATGGCAAGTGAGGCTGAGTGAATCATTCCCTCATCTTTGAAATTACCATTCAAAGAGCTATGGGAAATCCAAGGAAAATGTCATTGTGGAACAATATGGAGACCAACAGGGACTTCTCCAATGTATTATAAATTCTGGAGGAAAAGCTATTTCAAACATAAGGAAAGAAAGTATCATAGATGTCCTTTAATATCTTTGTGGTTTGATGTCTGTGTAAGTGCACATAAAACAAACTGAAGATTATTACCTGCAAATTATGATCAATAATTTGAGTTTGGAGGGAATCAAACATCATAAGGTATGATAAATGCAAAATGCATCAGAATTGAGAATGCAGATAGATGCTGACATTGCAAGAATGTCACCAAGCAAAGCAAGAATAGTCTGTTGTGACTTCTCCCTCTTTTTAAATTCATGTTATATGTTTAGTTATATTTTTTTTTTTCTGCAATTTTTTTTTTTTTTTTCTTTTTTTTTTTTTAATCCTAGATTTCTTTCTGGTAATTTCGAATTTGTAGTTCTGGGCCAGCTGATACAACACAAATAGAATTATTTCTATACAACTTAGTTTGGAAAAGGGTTTCTGAAAAGCAGTTTTGAATTGCCTTGTGGCAATTCTCTTGTACATAAACTCATTTTAACTGCATAAAACCTACTATATTGCATCTAGAAACTGCAGTGAATGTGCATTTAGATGTTATGAATAACTGCAGTTAAGTAGAAATGAAACTGAAATAAATCTGAATTTTATTTGCACTTTCCCTTCATTTTAATGCCACTCAAGCTGCTGCTACCTTTTATTCTCAGAGTAACATAGCTGTTAAGGATAAAGAGCGTGTGTGTTTATCTGTGAAATGCTCAAGTACTGCTGGCCTACATGTAACATGGTTTATAACCACAGAGGCTGTGCAATGAAATTTTGACTGCTGGACATTATTTTAAAGCTGTTTGCTCCTGTCATGGAAATGTGTTGCACAACTAACACAAGGTATGGCAGAGAAAACTGAATAACCACTTCAAAATTTAAGATTTCTGTGCATGATAAGTGATGCTTAGGCCTTGGCAATTGAGATGGTGCTAAAAGGTGTTGGGAACGTGCAAGGGGGCTTGTCCCTGCAGACACTGTTGTGTTGTGTTGTGCTTGCAGCAGCCAGCACTTGGCTTTTTGCTGTGGCAGTGAGCATTCCCAGTGACTGTGTGGGTGACCATAGAGCTGCTCTGCAGCCACAGCTGACTTGGAGAAACACAAATGACAGTGGGGAAAATTTTCAAAAGCACTTGAATGGCTTGGTCAGCTTTGTGTCATTTCTGAGCATGACTCATCTGCTCAGGAACTGCAGTCTGCAGAAAGGTTATGTGCTTTGTCTGCCAGTGCAGTCACCAGGCTCTGAAAATTTTACCATCAAAAAATCCAGGTAGATGAAGGTTTGCTTGATTTACCAGGCTGTGATGGCTTTTATTTGCTATCCTGTTGTTCTTTTTGCTGCCATTTCATTCAAATCTCAACTTTTGGACCATTTATCTTCTGCCAACTCTCAACTTTTGTCATGCAAGCCACCCTGCACAATTACTGTCAGAGTGTAATTTAAATGCTAAAATAAGGTAGTGGGAGCCTGTGCATTGCCTGGTGGGCTTCTGCAAGCAGCTAATGAACCAACCCTCTGTCCTGAATCCGTGTATGTGCTGGGAAAACAGCCTGAATGCTGAACACAGCATCTCTGAGCAGAGCCTTCATGGAGTGGGGCAGTTTGGTNCTGCTGTTCTTTTTGCTGCCATTTCATTCAAATCTCAACTTTTGGACCATTTATCTTCTGCCAACTCTCAACTTTTGTCATGCAAGCCACCCTGCACAATTACTGTCAGAGTGTAATTTAAATGCTAAAATAAGGTAGTGGGAGCCTGTGCATTGCCTGGTGGGCTTCTGCAAGCAGCTAATGAACCAACCCTCTGTCCTGAATCCATGTATGTGCTGGGAAAACAGCCCAAACGCTGAACACAACATCTCTGAGCAGAGCCATCGTGGAATGGGGCAGTTTGGGACCCACACTGTGTGAGCACCCTCCTGAGGAGATGTGACAGAGGTGGGGCTGTGCCTCTCTCCTGCTGCTCTCCCTCACTGTGGGTCTCTTCCTGCAGCACATTCTGTGAGTCTGGGATTATCAAGACTGTTTCTGTAAGAGGTTTCTCTCTTTATTTTCCCATTTTCTAATGATTAAATCTGCACTAATAACAGTTCTTTGATTAGGCTGTTAATATTTCAATTATGGTACTGGGAAGCCAACGACTGGACATAGAGGGTACATTTCTTTTTGCCTATGGCAACATTTTGAGCATAATTTCTTTGATCTCTTTTGAATCCACAATGGCACAAATAAGAAAAAAAATAAAAAGAAGCAAGGAGGCTGCCCAGGCTCAGGAATTATCCCACACTGCAGTGCTCCTCTGCCTCTTCTTAACTTTTAAATTGTTTTATCACAGCGACCTACCCTTTCTCTTCTTAAAGGAGTTATCTCAAAGACTGAGAATTAGTATAGCCTGGAAAACTTTAAATTTGTGCCCTAATTAATGAATATAATGTAATGTCCACCTGTGGTGTTAATACCTTTATTAGCATTGAAGCTGTTAGACATCAAAGCATTGTATCAAGAAAACCATCTATTTCTCATTTAATGGAGTCACAACTCAAGTGTATTTGGTAGAATGAAATCACATCATAACTGGAGCTCTGCACAGTGATAAGAAATCCTTCCATCCCAAACTGCAGGTTAATAACAGGGTAGACTGTATGTTCAGTGAGGCAATTGAAATATTAGGTCGCAATCTACATTTAACATCACTGAACATTTTATGAATTCACTTGTTTTAATACTTGAAAAGTGTCTTAAGAGGTAGATGCATTAACATTATTTTTGCTTCATAAATAAGAGTGAAACAGTGTTCTCACCTCAATGTTAACAGTTTCAATAAAGAAAGAATGCTGCAGCTTTTGAAGCAATAATTCATTTCCTGTGTGGATAAACTGAGGCTGAAGGCAAAATAGTTTGTCTCTATCTAGTAATGTAAATACATTACCTTTCCCCTTTTAAAATTGAAATCCTTTTTATTAGACCAGAAGCAATGCTGAGGTTTCTTTCCCACAGCTTCTTTTGCTTCTTTTCCAAATTCCTCTGCTGTTAATCCTATTGTATACAAATTTGTTAAAGGTTTTTTGTTTGTTTCTTATTCCCCATCTCTCTAAAGTGGAAAGTTTGTTCTGGCTTAAAAAAAAAAAAATCTTCGAGATTTATTTTAGAAAAGCCTGCATGTCCTTACTTTGGCAAAATTCTCCATGATTTCATTATTCTCTTTAAGAACCATGAAGAATGCTGGTCATGTTGAATATTGCCTGCTCAGGCAGTGTCTTGTAGGCATGACAACAAGCCTATGTTGTTGGGGAGGTGAATGCAGCTGGATTTGGAACTCATCAATCTCTTGAGACAGGGGTGGGAGGCGAGGGAAAGGTAACAGGGAATTTGTTATAAGACAAATGTAAGATAAACGTTCCCATAAGAAAACAGTAAAGAAATTCCCAGTATGTAGGATTTGATGTTCATATTCACTGGATCATGGTCATATTTATCTTCTGTCAGGAAGGATGAAGGGGCCAGTAATGGGGTTTTCCCATTCTCCAACCTTGTTTTCCTTTTTTTCCTCCATGGATTCTTAGATTTATCTTTATCTTGGAGAAACTGCAGTTTACTGGTGCAGTAGGTTAGCTTTCATAGTTATAAAATTTAGGAGAGAGTGATATCCTTTCCATACAACTTCCAGAGTGCCTTCTAAAGCCCTTATTGCTGTAATCTTTCAGATGCAGTAAGAATCCTTGACCTTTGCTGGCTCCATTATTTTAGGGGTGTTGTGTGACTTTGATTCCTCTGTACTACCACATGATAAGGGAAAAATCTTTCCTTATGGAAATGACATAGCTACATCAAATAAACAAGTCTTGCCTTCTTCACATTAAATGCTATAGAGATCTGCACTTAAGTAGAGAAGTAACTCTTACTGTATTGTATGAGAGGTAAACTTTGAATAGACAGAGGATACTTTGAATGGAAATAGAGCATATTCCTAATGTACAGTGATTATGTAGTCTATATTTGAAAAAAAGAGAAAAACAGTGAAAATCGTTTATTTGAAAACATGGAAATTCTTTAAATTTTGCGAAGGCTATTTTCACTCTGTTGTATTTTGGGGCTTGATTTAGCAATCCAGAAATTCAGTCCGGCTGCCAGAATCAACTCTTGCCACCTTTAAGGTCAAAGGTGATGTTCTCATGTTTGTGTTGACACCATAACCAATGTTAGAAATGCCCAACAGACCACATTAATAGATTTCATTTAAACATTATTAATGCATGCTATGTAACATTTCCAGTTACATTGAAGTATGAAGGGATGTGGTTTCATGGGAATGTATTCAAATCTCTGAGGAAAAAAACCTTCTAAAATACACATAAAAGGACACTGCAAGCCTGATTAACATATGAAACTCTCAGTGGTGGAGTTCCTTGAAGGAAATTGTTGGGAAGAATATTTAGAATTTACTGTTTTACACTGCTCAACAGCTCTGTGTTCATTAACTGGCACATCCCTTCTAATTTGTGATCTCATTTGTACTGTGTCAACAGCTTTTTGCGGTGCCTCTCCACATTCTGTTTGCTTTAAAACACAGTTTCTGTAATCAGGGAGAAAACTGGGAGCAAAATAAGCATTTAAAAACCTGTAGTCATCCTCATTACTACCTCCTGCTCTGCTACCTGGCTGAGTTCTCGCTGATTCACCTGGGAGTTGGGGAGATTCTGTGTGTAAGGCTTTGCACATCTGATAGGAACTGATCAGTGCTTTTAGTGAATCACTGCAGGTTTTGTGACATTGTGCAAGTGTTCAGGAATTGGCCCTTTTTTCCCCTTTATGCTGTGTTGCCAAACTAATCTCTTCTTTCATGTTTTGTCACGTGATAAAAACAGCACTGGTGTGATTTATAGAGGCAAATTTTGCAGTCTCTCCCTGTTTGCTTGGACTGGATGGTACACAACAGATTTTTGCCTAATGGAGATGTTACCTGAAAGAGAAAAGAGCATGTGTTAGTGCATCAGATGTATACTAAGGTGTTGCTGTTGTAAGTGTGTGCCAGGTATAATTTACAGATTAAGCTGGTTTCCCCTATTTAGTTTAGTTTGCATTTGTCTCTTGGTTATGTGTTTTGTAGTTCGCTATTTTTGTAATATTTTTATCTAACTCAGTACAAAAAACCCTACGCAATGACAGATATTTTCCATACAATTCAAGTATTTTTTCTTGTTGTGGTACAAAATACTTTTCCATCCATTGCAGTTTTTCTTTTTGCTGTAAGATGCCATTTTAAAATATTTTCACAGAACCACAGAATCACCAGGTTGGAAGAGACCTCCAAGATCATTGAGTCCAACCCATGCCATACAACCTCAACTAGACCATGATACTGAGTGCCACATCCAGTCCTTTTAAATACATCCAGGGATGGTGACTCCACCACCCCCTCAGGCAGACTATTCCAGTATTTTATCACTCTTTCCATGGAAAACTTTTTCCTAATGTCCAGTCTATATTTCCCTTGGCACAGATTGTGTCCTCTGGTTCTGTCAGTGCTGCCTGGAGAGGGACCAACCCCCAGCTGACCACAGCCCCCTTTCAGGGACTTGTACAGAGTGCTGAGGTCACCCCTGAGTCTCCTTTTCTCAGGCTAAACACCCGCAGCTCCCTCAGCCATTCCTCACAGGGTTTGTGTTCACAGCCCCTCACCAGTCTTGTTGCCTCCTCTGGACCTGTCTCAATGCCCTTCCCAAACTGAGGGGCCCAGAACTGGATACAGTACATTTTAAGGTGCTCCAACCTGCCTTGTAATTTTCTATTGCCTAAATCATCCCAAATCCTTTTACAACAAGCCCCAGTCTTGGGGGGCTTTACAAGACCCACACTTCTCAACAAATTTTAAAAAGCATAATTGCCTGCCTGAGAATTGCATTATTAGGTTTACTCTGACTTTATCAGTGCTCCTTCTTTTGCTGGGTTCATCTGTAATAAGTTCGAGTTGATTCATTATACTCACAGTATAATATATACTATGTTATAATATGTATACCCACTTCATTTATTAACTTGCAGATAGAAGAAGAAACTGTGAAGAGACTTTAACAGTTTCTGTTACGTACAGGAGACATGTCTTTAAATGATGAAGTATTATAAAGAACTTTTGCTCTTAGCATTAGTTTTCTTAAGCTCTCAGACCCTTTGACAAGGAGAATACGAAGCAGGGGAAGAAGCAGCTCCCGGTGTGAGGCGGTGGTGGCCGCACGGCCGCTCCTGGCCTCGGGGCCATCTCTGGGTGCTGGTCTCTGCTGCATGGTCACTCCCATTGCTGATACAGCTTCTGGCTGGCCTGGCTCAGTGGCTCTGCCAGGAAGGGGCCTGGCCCCACTGGCAATGGGCTCCAGTTGCCCCCCGGGATGGGCCCTGGTGGGCTCCTCCGAGAGGGGCTCAGCAGCCCCCTCACCACCCCTCCAGGGCCAGGCCAGGGGGACCAGACTGGCCCAGACCCAGCCTGCCACCTCCCCCAAGGCTGGAAGCCAAGAGAGCCACCCTCAGCTTTTCTGTCTCAAAAAGGTGTTTTCACACCATCTGCCCCCCTTGGCTCAGTTGCCAATATCTCAGACTGGCTCCTGACTGGTTCTCTGCTACATCTGCAGGAAACCAACAAGGCCCCAAAGAGGGAACTACTCCACGTCAAAAATTGAATCAATGCCAAACTAGGACAGAGGGAGAGAGCCATACAAACCCATCTTTGTTTGGCTGATTGATGCTTGGTGAGTTTACAGGGGTTAATCTAAACCTTCTTGCTGGTATCACCATCTGATTTGGTGCTATGATGAACAAAGAGGAACAATTCAGGCTGTTTCTCCTAGATGTTTTTTCATGTGATGCATCCACTAGACATGCCTTGCAGTCATTTAGGTGGTGTGTGACCTTTCAGAATGAAAAACAACAGGGAAAATAATAGAATAAAAAGCATTTTGTTCTGTAGTTAGCTTGAGTATTGTATAGGAAAGTTTGAGATATTAGTAACCTTCAAAAAAATTAAAATCAAGCAGGAGGGTCTGGAAGCAGCTGTGTGTGTAATGTAGCAGCTCACACAGCTCTGCAGCTACCAAAATAGCTCTGTATATACTTGGTTAAATATTTTGGTATTAGTTTTTACAGCAGCCATCTACTCCCACTGTGCTCCTTAGTTCTTCCTGCCAATAAAATGGGAGGGGAGTCTCAGGGCACAGTGTGCATCTCTGAACTTTTCCAGCTGCTGATGGAAAGACAAGCTTGTACAGATGTGGAGTGAAGGGGAAGCTGAGCTGTTCCATCAAAGCACAGCCTCCACTCTATGGTATTTTCATCACAGTGCCCTCATTGAAATTTGTGTGGGTGATGTCAGTTTAACAGGCTCAGCACTTTTAGGGGACAGTGACAGAAACTAAATTGGAAAAATGCAACAAATGTTAGGTTTTAGCAGAATATCGACTCAATAGATTGAACAGGGAAGAAAAATATTGAATGGTGTGCAACTTGAACTTCACATTGTCTCATTAAAGACTCTGCAATGGATAACGCTGTCTGCCTGCCTTGCCCTCAGCTGTAGACCCAGCAGATCATTCACGTAAGGAGTAATAATATACCACTCTGTGGCACCTCACTGTAACTGCCACGAGGTATTTTGAAGATCTGTTTTTATTATTTGCCAAAATCTACACTCCATTTATTTCTGTGTAACTGGTTTTTTGCTCCCTCTCTGCTTTTCTGTGCCCCCACATCTCTTTCTTATTTGTTTGACCTGAATTTTGTTGTATACAGCTGTCAGTCCCTTGAAAACCCTCAGGTCCCCAAACCTGGCTGTGTAACTAGATGCATTTTTTTTTTATTCCCCTTTTAATGGTGTGCCTACAAAAAAATGAGTCAGAAGAAACGTTAGTTTTGCCTGCTGTCTGGAATAAGTGGATTGACTGAAAATTTGAAAACTAGGCCAAACAACTTGGATTTTCCTTAGAAAATGCACTAATTCTCAAAATATGAAAGAAAAAAGGCACTACATTCAATTTGATTTTTCAGTCTTGGCAGGTTTTATGCCATTAACTATGAGTATTTGGTTTAGAAACATATAAACTGTGGGTTGTGGGAACATCACTTCCACCATTAGTGTGAATTAAAGGCAATTGGACTTGATACCAGTAAAACACCTGTTAACCAAATAGTAGCAAAGGTGGGTTGGTCAAATGGGCAGCTGATGTATTGTGTGGTCATTGATGAGGTGGCAAAGTCTGTGGCATGTTCCCCTTGGCTGGGGGGATGCAGGGGATAAGGAAGTTATTCAAGAACAAGTAGTTCATGGTTAAATTTGCTGGATTATTTCTGGTTTTGTTTTCCCTCCAAAATGTATTGCTTAATATAATCCTGTTGTTTACTCACTAGAGGATAAAAGAGATGGAATTGGCCAACTGTGCAGAGTGGGCTTTTGGTCAGAGGGACTTGTGATGAATTTGTGGCCTGAGTCCCACAGTGGACTGTGACTATGCAATACTGATATTTAGTGCTTTCCATTTCCTAAGCAGTAATTATACACAACTCATTATTTACATTCAGCAAATGCCAAAAGCTTTTTTATAAAAAAAAAACCAAAAACATATTACGAGTCTGTTCAATAGCCTCTGGAATACTGAGTTTTTCCCCTTGCGTGCAGTGTCTCCTTTCAGAAAGCATCCAGGTTTGACCCTTCATGGCCGAGTTATAATGTGAATGTTAAATTCCACAAAACCCAGAAAAAGAGTATTAATGTTTCTTTCCATGTTTCTCTTTTCATGATTGCAACACAAGCACTAAATGTCATTTTCCTGTCTTGAAACAAACACACCAATAAGGCTATCTGATCTGCCAAGAAAAAATGCAACATCCAGACAGTTCTTTGTACTGTCAGATGAAATGAGGCTATTTTGACTAGTGTTTAGGATATACAACATATGGCATGCTGCTGATTTTTGCTTCCAAGGGATCATGCTGGATTCACATATCTGACGATACAATTTTAACTGCACCCTACATCATACTGAAATGGCAACTCAGCATGTTTTTTAGAAGGTGTCAGAACCATAAAAAGTTATTGCTGGCTCTGTTCCAACACTTTGTTCTTTGATTAAAGATAATTTCTTACCTTTTGACTAATCACAGCTGTCCTTGAGGACAACAAAATACAAGTTAGGCAGACTGGGAGATGGTTTTGTGTTCTGTCTTTTTGCCCCCCTCAGCAGACACTGACTGTGGTTTCAGTCTTCTGAACCCCACCCAGGACAGCAGTGCCCAGAACCTGCTGCCCAGCACTCCCTGAGTGTTGGGGAAACAGCTTCTTTGGGTCTCACTGCAGAGGAGGTTTTTTTGGGTGATGCTGAAGCCTTTGATTCCCAATTGCACTGGTATTCAAGGGGCTCAGGAGAACATCAATCCCTCAGTGCTGCAGCTCTGCTCGTGTCACCCCATCATTCAGTACTCATCAAAAGCCACTACCCCTGAGTTTGGGCAACAAAGAGATCATGGCTGGTGTATGTCTTTCATTAGCATGGGATTGTAGAATGGTTTGGGTTGGAAAGGACTTTACAGCTCATCCTGTTCCACTCCTGCCTTGAGCTGGGACAACTTCTACCAGACCAGAGTTCTCCAAACTCCTGGCCTTGAACACTTCCAGGGGTGGGACAGCCACAGCATCTCTGGGCAACCTGTGCCAGGGCCTCACCACCCTCATGGGGAAGAATTTCTTCTAATATTTAATTTAAAGCTCTATTCTTTCAGTTTAAACTAACTTCCCCTTGTTCTGTCACTACATGATTACAAGTTGTGATGCTTTAATAAGATTCTTATTTTTCTAGCCTCAGAAGGCCAACAGAAATGACATACATTCATTGTATCTGCATGATTTTCAAGCTAATTCCATGTTGGTCAGGTTGTCCTCTTAGGCACATGAACAATACAATTTAGGTTATGGTTTAGTCTAAAAACAGGCTGTGAAGCATGGCTTTGTGGTTAGGTAAACTCCAGGCTGTGCTGTATCCTGCTTCCCCTGTACCTGTGGGCTTTGCACCTCCATTCTCTTGGCACGACAAAATATTCAGGGGGCTTGTTCAGCTCTCTGGTGTAGCTGGGCAAGTTTCATGGTCTTCATTTTCTTTACCTCAGGAAAACAAACAAAACTGGGCAACAGCTGAGCTGCTGTGTGAATTTTGTTTTTAGAGAGACAGTGGGCACCAGCTTAATGCACACATTTGGACTTTTGGGTTGATCTAATTTCTGTATCTCTGAAGAGCATTGTCCTGCAGCCTGAATTCACCTAGCAGATGCAAATCTAGTTTGTATAAAACTCTTGTAAAAAACAAATTAATCACTTTAATTAGGTGGCCCTGGGGTTTTTTTGTTTTGTTTTGTTTGTTTTTTTAAATGCCATTTTGGGTCACCAATTATTACACACAGGAATGCTGCCCCTGTGCTCTGGTGTTGATGAGCACAAACAGAAAGTGGTTTGATCAAGTCACCTGTGTGATCCAAGAAACATATGTGATCCTGCCCATCTCTTTACTTGTCTTCTTACACAAATTTAATATTCCTACTATGATATTTTCTTGCAGTCTTATTTTGTTAACTTTCAATTTTTATAGGCTGAAAAGTACCTCAGGGAAAGAGCTTGCTGATTGGTTTTTTGGGTTTGCTTTTTCCTCTTGTAAAAAGCTATTTTTATAACCCCTACAGTTTCTTCTCTTTTTTCAGTGCTTGCTTTTTTTTCAAAAAGAATAGCAAATTGACTATATCTGAGAGCTGATATGCCTATTTTGCTCATAACTTTTTATCTGCTATTTCCTTAGATATTTCCTGATGATACATATGGTGTGTATGAACAAGCTGCCCTTTCTGTATTTTCTTTTATTTCTTTTTACCCAAAGGTTTCTTTTTCTTAAAATTTTCATGTTAGAACATCTTTTTTTTAAAATCAGTCTTATTCTCAGATGACCCCTAACTGTTTTATTCAATCATTAAATTATAAGGTGCAACCTTGTTGCTTCTGTCATTTCCTCACTGATCCACAAGCACATGACCTGAAAGCAAGCTTTCCCTTTAAAGTCTTCTAAAAATATTCCTTCCTGGAGTCTGTTGCTGTAGCTTGTGTCTGCCATGAGCTGCTGCTGTTATTCCTTTGCTCCATCTCAATGTGACTGCAGGAGCAGAACCCACCTGGGTACCCACTGGGTGGGCAAGAGCTGCCCCAGTTCCAACCTGTGGGAGCAGGAGGGTGAGATTTTAATAAACGCTCACACCTTTGTAACTCCACTGCTGCTTTCTTGAAGATGTTTCCTGTCCCAAATTATATGGATTTGTGCAGCTTAAAAACGCATTAAGGGGAAAATTGAAAGTATTTTGTGTGTCTATCTATATATACACATATATGTAAAAGCACAATTTTGCAGGAGCTTTCTCAAAACCAGTTCCAGACAATGAGAATGTCTTGCTACAAAAAATATGCTGGAATTTCCTGGGGAAAGTGATAAGACTAGCAGTGGGATATGGTGTGGTATCAAGAATCTGTAACTTCAGTTGGCTCACAGGAATTAGATAATTCAGACTGAACTGATGACAAGTTTGGAGGTGTCTGGATTGCTAATTGTCTCTGCAGCTCTGCCCAGGACAAGCCAAAGAATGAGACAGAGACATCCCAAATTAAAACACAGGCTGGGCTGGGCTGTGCTTGCTGCAATTTTGAGTTGGGCTGCTTGATGTAATTTTAGGAAAATCTTTCTTTGGGTGTTTTGATGTTTGTCTGGTAGATTTTCCCTGGTGTGGTCTTCACACATATGGCCAAGATGTTTTTAAAGTAGCCAAATTGAGTGAGATATATAAAAATTATTTTGAGTCAATCAAAACTCAGTCAGTTGGGCCATGTATTTCAGACAAATTTATCTTCGTGGAATGTGAGGGTTAGTGACAAGGCAGACTGTTTTCACATAATCTGTGTGTCTTTAATCTGTACCTTGCAGTTTTGAAGCTATATGGTTGCTGTGTATTAAGGGTTAAAGAATTAAGAAAAGGTTGTTTAGTGGTGACAGCTGTGAGTTTACTGGCTCAAGCTGAAAAGGTGAGGCCATCAAAAAAACCCTTAGTGTCCTTATGTCTGCAGTGCTGGTCCTTTGTACCTAGAATCTGGAAGCTCGATGGTAATGCATAAAAATAATTATTATGTGTGGCACTTAGTCTGTTTTGAGGAACTTCCTATACTTAGTGACCATTAGACAGTACAAAAATTGTTAGACTTGTCTTTTTTGTGCTAAAATAGGATTTGCAGAACTGCTTAATGGGCATTTACTCTTTTACAGCTCCAAAACAGCCACTGCAAATCTATTCTGTCTCTTTTTGACTTCTGCCTCTGCTGGCTTCCTTTGGTTTTGATGTTATCTATTTAAAACCAAATCTGATAAGGGATAATGGCTGCATTAGAGTTGAAGAACTGCTTTGCTTGATCTGTCTCCAGTGGCTCTGGAGAAAGGTCTAGGGACTATCCTTTGTGATAAACACTGCCACAGACAATCCCTTAATTTCTCAATCAATTTACCAGTAAGGTGGATGTTGACAGCTGCAGCATTTCCTGGACCAAATGCGAGTCTGAGGATGTGTGGATTGTGAAAAGAGGCACCAAGAGGTTAAGGGAGCAAACTACCAGGATCAATGAGGAGAGGCTCAGTAGGAGCTGATCCTTGCCAGGGAGGGAGAAGCAGCCCTGCAGATGGAGAGGGAAAGAGGAGGAGCAAAGCTGCCATTCAGGCTTCTCATACAGGTACAGCAACAGGAGCTCTCACTGTGCTAGCAGGGCTGTACCTGTGTGCCATGAATGTGGTGTCCCCTTCATTTACTGACAAGTAACTGCATTAATTCCTGATATATTTCATAGTTATCTCTGTATGTATATATACTTACCAATGTTTATACCCGGGTATATGTATGTAAAATGGATCATTATCTAAAATATAGAAACTCTTTGTATAAATAGACATACATGTATATACTTATTTATAAAAATAATAGTTCTGCCTCCTCTTAGCAAGCCAGGGAAAACAAATGTGTATGTCCAATATTTATTGCTGGGAATAATGACCTAAATTATTTTCTTGTTAGAGTTCAGATAGCTTCATTATTATACAGTTTCCTCAGAGCAACTCAGAAGAGTTTTTTGTATAAACTGTATTTATTTATCACAGGGCTCGTTATCTGTGCTGTAATTACAGTATGCATAGTGATTTTAGAGAGCAGGAGAACTAAAGCTGTTAAAACAGTAAGGGTAAGTTTGAAAAAAAAGAAAAGAAACAACAAAAAAATTACTTTAGTCGTTAGTCTCTTAAATCATGAGGTTCCTAACTCGCAAGTTCTGTTTCATTAATCATAACTTAGGAGCAAAGCTAACCAGTTAGTTAATGGATGGGCAGAGGGCACATTGTTCCCCTCCACCAGAGTGCAGGGCTCTCCTGCATCACACTGGAGAGTGTAAAAGCCTCAGCAATCCCAGAGGGTTTGCTTCAGGAAGCTTTTTGGGCAAATTGAGATGTTGACCCTTTCCAGCTAGGAAGTGTGACCTGTGCCATGGTCACGAGGCAGCAGACCCCTTGTGCAGCCCTTGCAGGGGGACAGCTGGAGGGGACAGTGAGGCTACAGGGAGGTGGTGGCTGCACAGTGACCTTCAGCCCCTCCTGGCCATCGTGTCCTGCTCCTGCCTGCCCCTTGCCCTCTTGGACCTGGTGCTGCTGATCCCAGTGTGGAGCAGACACCACCCTGAGCTGGGTGCCAGCTGAATTCTGGCTCATCAAGGGAACTGTCACATCGTGGTCTTGCTGTTGTCCTCTCAAAATTAGCTGTAGATGGTTATAATATGTCTAAGAGGGTTTCTGTAGGCCTAAAGGTTTATTTTGTACAATTTCAGCTTTTTTTGAAACCCTGAGGTTCACCTGTGAATAATTAGCGGATGAAATTAATCTAACTTTGATGTTTGATATTGCATGGTATTGAAGAATTTAGCCTTTATTTATTCCATAAGAACTTTAGGAAGAATGCCATGCCAACAGATCTAATTAAGAGGAAGAGCAGCTTTATGCTGTGACATTACAAGATAGAAATAGAATGGAGTATGTGGTAATTAAGGTGCTGATGGCTCTTCCTAAACAAATTTTGGTCTATGGTGAACTTTGGATATAGTCCAGCCTTACTGTTTGATGGAACTTTAAATATACATCTGTGGCAGGATGGCATTAAGCTTGGATGTGACAATGTAAAAAATATTGACTCTACTCGTATTAATGCTGTGCTGAAATGTACTTTACACCAGAACTGTTTGAAATGAGTTCAGTTTGCTAGCCCACTGTAACATATGACATTTTTCTAATTAGGGCAATGTTTAATTTACTGTCTCATGGCTTTTTGAATAAATATAAATTGTCATACTAAAGTGACAGGTGTAAAACCCTGGGTAGCTGTGTTAGAGAGGTTAATTTGCTCTTAATCAAATCAGTTCTGCTTCACTTTCTCACGGGGAGTGAGAGATAATAGGCCTGTTTAACTGGAGATTAGGTAGCCTTTTCCCTGGAATTCCCAAAGGGTTCACCTGAGACTTATTGTCATGTTCTCTATAAAGATATTTGAATACATCAACATTTAAAGGTGTGCTAGATCTACTCACAAGGGTATTTTGCTGCCCGCACTTGACTCAGCAGCACTGAAAGGAGATCTAGGACTAGAGGAGCTGTAGGGATGTGGTCCTGTGGAGAGCTGCAATAGGCCACCCAAGAAGGGACCCATCCTCTTCCCAGGTTTGGAAAAGAAAGACAGTCAGATTTCTTTCCATTTTTTTGGTCTTTTTTTTCCTTTTGCTTATTGAACTGAAAAAATCGTCACCCCATCTTATATTTTGCAGTGAGAAAGCTGTCAATATGTACTGCTTGAGAGCTGATAAGAGCTAAGAAACACCAATGAAAATGCCTGCCAGTTTGTAGGAAGTGAGAGCAGTGTGGGAATCCACCGGGGGAGTGTGTGAGCATGAGGAGCTTGGTTTGTGGGATCAATAGGTGAAGGCTTTGTTCCAGAAGGCCAATTGCTGCAGTGCCTGACAGGATTTGGTGGGAAGGGGCTGTCCCCGGAGAGACAACACCAGCATCCTGCCGTGAGGGGGTGAAGGAGGAGCTGAATGAGCTGAAAAACATGCAACGAACAAGCTTAGGGTGTGATAGGAGAGAAATCCAGTGTGTTATGGAAGATCTGAGGCTAGGGCTGAGAGCAGTGTCAGCTTTAATTGTCTGCTACATCTGGGATAAGAGGTTTTAGCTTTCAGGGGCAAACTGACATCTTATTTTATGACCTTCAGTGTAAATAACTCCCCTTACAGAATGGAAATGAGGTAGTCTTTAGACTAAGGTTCTGATGCTTCCTTGCCATAACATTTTTAAGCAGTCCCATCTTGTTTTTTGCTTGAAGTAAGAAGGAGGAAATATCCACCCTTGTGTGCAATCTGTGTGCAGAGAAGCCAGAAGCACAAACTTTCACAGCTCCTTGTGCCTGGCGAGCACAACAGGCGAGGTTCTCACTGGTTTGCCATGTGCAGCTTGGAGGGATAGAGCACAAGGAGTGGTCTTGGTCCTCACTCTGTTTGAACATCAGGGAAAACCATCCCTGATGGAAAAACATTCAAGTCTGTGGGCTAGAAAGACAAACATGTGACAGAGCTAGGTCTGGAATTGCTGTGCTGGGAGACAAAGGAATGTTTGACCAAATGAATGCATCAAGGAGAACCAGAAAAGGAGATACACTTCCTATAGAGCTCTGAGCAAATTCCTCCCTATATTATTACACACGAAGAAGAGACATCTTCTCTTTAATAATTTAGGAGGTAGGAAATTAATCTTTTTTTAGTCCCTGGCCATAGATGAATGTTGCAGTAAATTGAGACTGATTTTTGCCTGTGTGCATCTTTTGTTCCTGAATTATCATGTGCACTTGTGATTTCTATTTATTTGAATGGGCTTTGTGTAAGTCAAGTACTGAGAGAAATGAAGGTTTTTTATTTTTTTACATAACCTATATTGTATGTGAAACAAGCAGATCCTCTGACATGTTTAGAGTCCTATATTCTGGATGTGCTGGGCAAAATAAGAAGGATAGATACTATCGCTCTTCTATTATTTATGGACTATAAAGTCTTTACAGTGGCATTGACAAAGGGTTTATAGTCAGTACACAAGCTGGTTATACCATAAATTGTAATGTTATATGATAAACTGGAAGTTTATAGTAGTAGTAGATATCAAAGAAAAAAAATGAATTTTGGTTTGAAATGATCTATCATGGGATAGAGTTGCTACATGTTTAAATATTCAGCCATTTTTGTCTTCATTTATTTTGAAGCTACTGATAATTCATGTGCTACAGAACAAGGATTTATAGGTTTATTTAGAGACTGCTGTGGGGAGAGGTAGGAATAGGCCCTTTAAACTCAAGAACAACACGTTCTGGCATGGTAGCTGAAAAACACTGATGCAATTAAATTGATTCAAGTCTTTGGTTTCCAGCCCTAGAGATGGCAAACAGACCTGTTGCTAAATATTGAGTCTGTTTTTACAGGGCTCCCAACAACGCCATAAAATAGTTGGATTACTACTTCTAAGAATGTTAATGAAGACTTCTTACAGCAAAAATGTCTTAAGCATAATTTAATTGCTTTGAGTTTACATTAAAACTAAAAGTAGGAAAATGTCAACAAATGTTGGCTTTCCTTCCTTTGTGAGTTACATTCCTTTATTTTGCTAATGATTCTGTAAACAAGAACCAAAATATTCTTAGTGTTTACTTACAACACTTTAATTTAAAAAATCTCATTGCAATTTTTCCCATTGCAAGGAATTATGTATTAAATTTGTACTCTTTATTAAATTCATAGTTTGTCACTGCTCTCTTCTCCCTTCAAAGCATTTCTGGTGTGTAAGTACTCTACAGAGGGAATGGCAGTACGAACTTTAATAATGTGCAGGTAAAACTAATTTTCTTGGGTTTTTTTAGCTTCTGGAACTGACTCTAAAATTTCTCAGTTGGTCAGAGTGTGGTGCTCACAATGCCAAGGCCATGGGTTGGTTTCCTGTATGGGCCATTCAAGTAAGGGTTGGACTTCTTGGTTGCTGTAAGTGCTTTCTAACGCAAGACTCTTCTGTGAAACATAGAGTACCACAGCAGTTGTCAGGCTCTGAAAACCATTCTGCTGTCTTAATTTGTGATGTGCTCAATGCCCAGGTACAGCCAGGATTTTGGGAAGTTTAAAATTTGACACAAAACCAGAAGAAAATAGTTTTTTCTGTGAAAATGAGAGCTGCTGACTTGTCCTTGGCGGTGACAGACACGTTGTTAAAACAGAGATTTGCCGAATTAAGCAAGGATGGCTGTGTTTGGCAGTGAGCAGGCTTGAGAGGGGCAGCTCAGGTGAGGGTGTGAGTCCAAGCAGAGCAGGAGGAATGGGATGAAGCAGGGAGCACTCTCTGAGCTCGGAGCAGGAGGGTGCAGGGCTGAGCCATCCCCTGGGGGCCTCCTGAACCTCGCTGTGCCCCCTCGGAGGAGAAGGCTCCCATCCCTCCATGGGGCTGACAAATGTTCAGGGATGAGAGTGTGTCTGTTATTAAGGGAGAGACTTGAAAGCCTCTTCACCAGTCAGCTGTATGGCATGAGAAATTACGTTCAAACACTAAAATATGAGCAATATTTCAGTCTGTCCCTACTGCCAGGGGCCTAGGTAACGTCTGAGCGTATGCACAGCACATCCATGGCTTGTTTCCAAGCTCTGCTCCAGTCTGACTAGATAATGAATATGTATGAAGGGGAAAAGAAGAGGTGGGGGTGGCTGTCTGTTTGTTGGTTTGTTTTGGGGATTTTTTTGTTTTGTTTTGTTTGAAGGGGAGGTTTATTTGTTTAATTTTTTCTAAAGAAATATTTTTGTTTCTGGGGGGAGAAAACCTAACTGCTGTTTTCCCCTGAAGTACAAGTTTTGCACTGTGTACGTTGTTCAAGTACAATGCTAAGGATAAAAAGATGTATCTCCCCAAGCGATTTCTTGAGTTGTTTTTCATGCAACATAACAGTTTTCAATTGTACCATGTAGCAGTCAAGTGGTCTTGTTTATTTTAGTTATGCCTGAGGAATTCTTTGAAGAAATTAAAAAAAATAAACCAGCAAACCATTTTGGGGTTAGACTTTCTGCTTGTTTTCAGCCTTCTCTGATCTTTGACATCCCAGCTAAGAGATGGAAAAATTGGGATTTGCAATATTTCCCCATCTGCAGTGGTGTAAACAAGCACATATCATAAGACCCTGTCTGATTTTTTGACATCTGCATCTTTATCACTGATGTTTTAAATATGAAGTAGTTCCACAGGAGTTTCAAGCAGCAGAGCTTTATGGGTGCTTTGGCCACTGTTGTACCCCATAAATGCTAATAAAGTTGGTGTTAGTGTCTACAGGATGGGTTCTTGTGAGCTGGGTGTGTATTTTAGTCTTTGTTTGGCACTGCAAATCAGCATTGAATGTTCACACAGGACAAACTGATTGAGTACCAGAATTGGTGGTGAATTGTGGGCAGCTGTGTGTGGTGGAGTTATTGATGAGGGAACAGCTTTGTGTGGATTTGCTCTTCCCTGAGGTGGGCACAAGGGCTGACTCATCACTGACTTTCTGGGGGCCTGCTCAAACCTTGTCTCGAAATTTTCCTCAAGTCCCAGAGAGCTCCCATGAGCCTTAATGGCTCCAAGCAGCCTCACCTGCCCACAGCCCAGGAGTGGTGTTAGAGCTCAGGTGTTCCCTCCTGTCATCTGCCCTTCTGCCTCCCCTTTGCTCAGGTATCCTGAGGCTCTGCTGGGATGCAGGGTGGCCTCTGGGCCTTGTCCCATCCCTGCTAGCTGCAGTGGGCTGGATTTCAGTCACAGGAATTGTGCAGGTCTTGTGCAGCTTCCCAGATTTCCCTCCTCTCCTGTTCAGTGTGCTGATCAGTAATGGAGGTTTCAGGCAGCTTTGTAAAGTAGGGGATTTTTGTTATTTGTTTTCTACTGAGGTTTCCACCTGATTTGTCTAAGAAGTTATCTGCAGCTGAAAACTGCTTCCTTTTACAGCACAAAGAATGACATTTTCAGTTTAGTGAAATAAATAAAAAAATAGAGGAGGGGAGTCAGGGACATGTTTACATGCCAGTGGCTCTAGTTTGTGCCTGGCAGATAAAAAGTGAGTGAACTGTTAAATTACTGTTGTGTTACTCTATGAGGTCATAATTGATTTCTGTGAAATTCTTTAATGTTGTTGCTAACTCCTAAAATCTATAGCAAATACTCATTGTACCATGTATATTTCTGAGGATTTATGAGTTGTTCATGATTCATTCAATCAGAAATATGATATATACCACCGAAATATGAACAATTCTTTGGGAGGTAATTTTTCCTTTTATATTTCCTGAGCAGAGTACACACTTGTAAGCACAATACGTGTTTCAGTCTATCATTATTTACAGTAAAAAACTAAAAATGAGTTTAAATTTTCCTCCTCTTATGCATTATCTCTTAATATAACCTAAGCCTTTGGTATCTTCTCAGTATATTCTTGCTGAAATGCCAGTTTTAATACAAATGCTTTTAACTCTGGACAATGTTTTGGCATCTAGTATTTGCTCAAATAAATACACTTAGATTTTCTAGATAAGCAAAGGTACCTCCAAGTCTGGACTATTAAAAGCTACCTAGTGCCTTGTCCTAGTCATGAATATTTCTTCTAATAAATACAGTTCAACTGAGTTTGTTAGTTTTGAAAACTGCCAAAATGGAAGTGTGTAATACATCTCCATGTGGGGTGAAGAGATGTTTTTGCTCTCACTCAGTGAAGTTTGCCTTCTGCATGGGCTCTTTGGAAAGAAGAGAAGGGGTTGATGATCAGCTCGTGCAAGGCTGGAGCCCACAGCTGAGTTTACTGCCCAGGAGTGCAGGGTCCCAAACTGTGCTGCAGTGACACCTTTCAGCTGTGCACAGCAAGGAGGAGCCTTTGCAGCTGCACAGAGGCACTTCTAGAGATTGTCCCACTTCTCACCCTCACTTTCAAAGAGCTGTCTTGACACACAGCTTGAGCTGGGATTTTTAGCTATGCAGTTGTGCTGCCAAAAAGAAATAGGGATTGTGATCCATATCAGAGCTGTTTATGTTTCTTGATTCAAGTCTAAACACATAAGCACTTAGTAGCATATAAGCAGAATTTAGCCCTGAAAAGACATGATTTTAGCTTGCATTTCAAAATGAGAGTAAATGTTTGCCAAAGATATGTGCATGCTATACCTTGAATGTGTATAGTCCTTCTTAAGCCTTCTCGCAGTGATTGTGGCTTACATAGCTCAAAGCTAATTTTGCAACAAAACCTTACCAGTGTAGCATTTGGAAAACCAAACCATGCTTACAGGCACAAATCAATCCTGACTATGGAAGGTCCTTGATACAACTTAGGCTTTACATAAATAGCTCAACTGGGGGTCTTGACCTGGAGGTAATTTCACACCAGTATAGGAGAACACCCTACCCAGTACAAAAGGGGAAAAGCTTGAGCTGCCAACTGGTTCTGATCACTGCAAGAGCACTGTGGTGAGCCCATCACACAGAGCTCAGGGACTGCAGGACTCCTGCACATAGTAAGAATCCAACAATGATTTCAAGACATTTATTTAAACACTTTGTCTTCTTTTTAATTCTTTTTTTTTCTCACTATGCCTTATTATCTACCGTGTTCCTCCTTCCTTCCTGAGGTCCTAAATGAATCCATGGCAAAACCAATTTAGTTGTTCCAAAATGGAAGCATACTCTTTTTTGTAGAATTATGGCTTGCATAGAGAAAGTTATTTGTAAGGAAGAAACTTGGCACACACGGTTTTTGCTCAGACTCTAGAAATTATTCATCTAAATGAATCACAACTCATAGTATGGATAAGGTAGTTATAGGTGGGTTCTGAACCCTTGTCTGTGTACGGAATAGATACTGAAGAGATTCATCTGCATCTTTAAGAATCAATGGTGGCACAATGTGAGGTTCTGCCCCAGCTCTGAGTAGCAGAGCAGGAAAGATGACAGCCCAGAAAATGGGTGGCCTCTGTACCTAAAGCCATCTCACTGAATCAGACTTCTGAATTCTCTATAGTTCTGCATTATACGTAGCACACCCTTGAGTTGCCATCTTGTTTTTGCGGCATATTCTTTAAGTTCACGGATTACTTTTATGAGCAATCAGACTGTTGAGGAATGTTTGTAGCTCAGATATGTGTTGGTCATGCTATTGTAATAATCCTTTGAGCTCCAGTTGTTTGACCTACAGTCACACTTCTAATGTGTTTGATGAGAAATAGCTGAGAACATGAGATTGCAGATGTGTACGTTGCTGGCATTACCATAATTGAGACATACTGGCTTGTTTAGAAATATGTAGTGCATGTGCTGAAGCTTTCAACTGGCATAACACAAACACCTTTTGTTTACTTGTCGGCATTTGCGTCTTATGCAATCTTGACTAAAAAATCTTACAGTCTTCATGTTTTTGGATTCTCACTTAGAAACATTTCTCTTCTGCTAACCTGCTACCTGAGGCAGAAGGCAGATTTTGATTCTGTCTGCATTTTGCTCATTAGTAGAGGAAGCAAGATCCCAGCCCTTCTGGAGCTAATACCTCAACACGTGTCTGGCCTTAAACTGTGATGAAGGCACCCTCAGCCCTGTGAAGCAAGTGGCAGCTGAACCAGCACGAGGAACAGAGCAGATTTCCATTTATCCCTCATGTGAGGGTGGAAGCAGTGCAGAGATTGGTGTGCTGTGCCAGAGCTGGAGGGAAGCACACAGGCAACCCTGGAGGCTGAAGCTGAGATCAGGGATCTCCTGGATATATGGCAACAGACTTTCAGCCTACTCACTTGGGGAAAGAGGCTGGTATGGTTCTGTTGCTGTTTATCTGCCTGTCTGTCTCCCAGACTTGGTCTTAGAACTATGTGAAATACAGGCCAAAAAAAAATTTCAAAGAGAAGCAGAAATCTGTGACTTGGGGTAAGCATGGGGTAGAGGAGACCCAGGGAAAGAATAACCACACAAGCTTTTTCTGGCAAAGATCAGCAAAACCACCTGTGAGAGAAATGCTACAAATGGCCAAATAGCAGGGTGTTGTTCCATCAAACATGACAATGAGCTTCCAAAACATGTCAATTAGGCTTGATTATTCATGTAATTTTGCTGTCTCAGTACCTACAAGATGAAAGTGTACAGTTGATAAATACAACTCAAAAGCTTGCTCCTTGTGGGTTTTGTCCCTTATTTCTGTAGCTTTTGTACCACTTTGGAACTGTTCAGTCAGTCACACCACCTATATGTTGGAAGCTTTGTATGATTTGGGTATATTCCAGCTATCACCCTCTTTCTACCTTTTCCAGCAATATAAATAAAGGCTATGTGTTTTTATTTTACTGCTTTGTGCTGTGCTTAACAGCCTGCATGAATACAGAACTGGAGATAGGTAAGATAGAGAATATTTCTCCACAATAAGTAAACAAGTTGAGCTCATTATCTATTTTGTAATCATTCCCTACCCAGCATGTATGCATAAATTTTGTTGCCCAAATTATCCAGAGGTTAAACTAAAGCTTACATATAAATGGGAAATATTTCCCATTTTCAGCTGGGTAGCTCCCTGCTAGGCAGAGGAACACGTATGTGCATATTTTACAATACCACTGAGCACACATTTTTCATTCTTTTTAAGTCTCTGTCGGTTTATGTGGCGGTGACTGTGGGCCTTTGATCAGGCTGGCTGTTTGAAATCTCAGAGTGGCTAATAGCTCCTTGTTAGCGAGGGGGAGGAGATGAGCACTGAAGCTCACAATCACAGACAGTCACTCGGTGAACTCCTGAACTGGAGTGTTTTGGAGTGGTTTTTAAAGCAGGGGTTTGAACTGACAGTGTTTCAAGTTTGCACCAATATCAGTGCCTGGGCAGGGAGATGACAGGAGGCTTTTCCATGGAGTGACTTGCAGGTGGAACTGGAGAAGTGCACAGGACAGACACGTGTGCGCCTGTTCAGGCCCACCAGAGAAAACTGCATGTGTTGATCTCTGCAAGGGAGGCCTTTATTTGAAATACTGTGATATTGGGAATGGGAAGAACCTTCTGTAACTGTCCCTGAGTGACAGAACTGCCCACTGCCTACTCAAGCCAAGGCTGGGGGCTGCACTCAGCCTTGAGCAGAGGATAAGGGATGTGCATGGTTAGCACTGTTCTGCAGCGTGGGCTAACTTGGAGGAACAAAAGGAAATACTGGACAGAAGAAGAAATCAGAGTAATGTTTTCAAGTATCTTTTCTTTAAGATAATCAAATGAAATGTGACAAGTTGTGAATGTGAAATAATGGTGTGTTGTACATTCTGCTGGTTGTGAGGGTTGATGCTCGTCTTCTAGGGCAAAAGAAAAGTATTGTTCAGGTGGCCTATAGATCAATAAAAAAGACCAGGGAAAACTAGCTACAGAAGGGGAAAAGTGACAGAAAATTAATACTTACTTTGAGTAAAAGCACTGTAATAATTATTAAAAAAAAAAAAAAGCAGGACTTACAGAAATCAAATTAGTATATACCTTGTACCCCATTATTAGAAGGCTGGCTCATAGAGACCTAAAGGCTGTTACTGAAATAGGTGACATGATTTACATGACTGAAGTGTTAGAAATCAATAGTTTTGACTTATTTAGGAGATATTTGGTGGCATTGAGGTAAACAACTATTGTAAAAAATTCTTCTTTCCAAGTAAGAGATACTGAAATAAAATTATCCTGAATGGATATGAATCAGCTCCTGCTCAGATGATGCACTACCCACAGCTTGTTTAGCAATGGCTGAATTCCAAATGAGAACTGGATAATTCCCATCCTACATTTACTTGCAATCCTCACCGTGGAATAATTTGTGGAATAATTATAGTGTCTAATTTGTCAAATTTCAGTTTAGACAGCGCTGCTGGAAAACAGTGCTGGAAAATGGATACTGCCACAGCTTGTACTTGATTATGTTTATCCTGCATCTAAATATGAATTCTCTTGCCCAAGTTCAAAGTATGAAGTTGTTTGGGAAGTTCAATTTGCCTTCCTGAGCAAGCTTGATTTTCCAGCTTTTCAGAAGGGGTGATGAGTCAAAGGGGAAAAGGTAGAAAATAATCACCTTTCTCTGAAGGCTTTTTCTATGTGTTCCCCCAAGATCTGTATCAGCAAAAGGTGTTTTGCTCTTGGCCTGAAGCAATTAATTTTTAATTAATTTTTTATTGCTATATGATCTTCATAAAACCTCAGGAAGTTAAATACCATTAAAACTGGTTTGCCAAAGATTCTCTAGAAAATGTCTGTTTTAAGACCTTAATGCTAAAGGTATGAGAAACCAGTAAATAGATGCAAGAAATGCTGCAGATGCCAGTGTTTTCTGCAGCTCCATAGTTCTCATTATCTCCCCTTTAGCAATGTATCCCATCCATGACTGTCAGATGAATTGGATCCTGCATCGCACAAGGCGTTAGCTCCCATTGGGAAAAAACGTTCAGGAGGCATCCAAGAGTACTCTGAGAATAAGAGCATCATTTAAGCAATGAGTAGCTGCTGACTCACCAGAAAAAAATCCTGCAGAGGCAGCGAATTTCCCTAGAGCGAGACTTAGCGTTGGTAAACAGGCCGTGCATCTCCCGAGCTGTGCAAACATCTAATCACAGCTCACTTACACACACAGATCACTTCTGTGAGCCAATTCGGACCCCTCCCTTCCCAAGGAACACCATCCTGTCTCTCCTCTCGATTTCACTTGCTTCTCCTTGCAGAAATTGCAAAAAAAAGGGAAAAAGGAAGTAAAAGTCCCAGGACTTTGTACATTGCTTGGGAGAGTAGGGATCCAACTCCTACTGGACAGCAGAGTTACTGAGGTCTTAATTGCCTCTGAAAGTTACTCCTTTTAAATTAAATATTAATCTCACAGGAGATGATGACAGGAATGTCTGTATTTCTGACATGTAAAACGTGTTTATCACCATGAGATGCCTCCAATAAATATTGGGGGTGAGAGGAGGACACTCAGGTTGAGGGACAGCTGAGGGGAAACAGACATTGGCTCTAGATTTACACTGCTATGGCTCTGTAGGTTTAATACTTGACTTTTCAATCCTCTGCTAAATGATTCCATGTTATAGATGGATGAATTAAACAGAGTTAGAACTTTTTAGACCTTTTCATTATATTTATTGTCATCTTAGACCAATGACCCTGGAAAGGTGCAAAAGAAGAGCAAGAGCTGAGTCCTTTGTAAGTAGTTATCTTCGTGCTCAAGTCAAACCGAACTAGAAATAAAGAGACTACCTTACTTTTAAGGTAATGTGCCCCAGATTTGGGGAGGGCATTAAAATGCCATAGTTGGCAAATTAATTATTAAATACAGACCCACCATAAATACAAACACAAGTGAGGAATTAGTATTCTTCCAAGTGTGTGTCTATATATATTTATTCATAATGTGTGTCAATTCATATAATGTACAACCATTACTTCTTTCTTTCTAATAGAAAACTCAAATCACCAAGAGTGTGCATAAAATACAACATTTTGGCTTCTAATACTTCTCAGTGAGTTCTGCCATCAAATTTGATGTATTTTTTTTAGCAGCTCTGATGAACAGGGCATTGGATTAAGTGTCAGAGATTCTGGGTTGGATTTCTGTCTCAACCATGACCTTTCATCTACTATTTTTGTTATTAAATGATGGTTAAATACAATGCCATATATTCCTGAAAATGAAACCTTAGCAACAAATTAATGTGCCTACTGTATATGTATATATAAAATTATAAACTCAGTAGTGTGGAACAGTAAAAATGGAAGGGTCACAACAAGGAAACAGATCAACAGAAAAGTAGGATGTTGCAGCTCGTAGTAGGTATTAAAAAGAAGTATGCCTTGACTTGATTGTGTTTTCTTCTTCATGAGCAGAAGTTGGTAATAGACTATTTTAATAGTTTTTCAAAATCTGCCTAGAAGCCCTAGCTACTAAGCCATAAAGGGAATGGGTAAGTCCCTGGAAGGCTTCCTTTCTTTTCTTCTATAAATGTGTAGGGGAGAAAAGCAAAATTAAAAAAAAAAAAAAGACACCCAGCTTCAAAGTTAGATGTAAAATAATTTTCTCTTATCTATTATCTTGCCTGGTGCAATGTACTAAAGCAGTTTTCTGAACATTATGGAATTTAACGTTAAACAAAAATAAGCAGAAACAGAAATCTGTTTTAATTTCCCTCTAATTACTTTCTCTGAACCAATCAAGTTGCCAGTCAGGGGAATTGAAGACAGCAAACAGATCAACATTTTATCATTTTCACATACAAAACTTAGTTACTTTGTTAATAGACAAAAAACGAGGTTGCTGAATTTAGTTGCAAGAGTAGGTAGTCGATTATTTCTTGAAACAATATTTACATTATTTTGTTTCAAGTTAATTTTGAGATGGCTTTTTTTTCCCCAGCACAATCAGTTTAGGAATAAATACCTGCTAAATCTCAGGGTGGGTCTTTTGAAGATGCTGAACAAAATCCTAAATTAAAGTAACAGTGATAACACTTCCATTTACATTATGAATGCTGAGTTAAAGTGTCTTTGGAACAAATACATTTCTAAAGATCAGAAATCAGCTTGGAACTGATTTCTTTTGCATCTGCACTTGTGTAGTCATGTACACATCACTAAAACTCTCACAGTTTCTCCTTCTCATGTAACAGAAAGCATGGGCTTAAGGTTTTCAAAGTGTTACCTGCACCCATAGGAGAAGTACGATATATACTTGGATTATTGTATTTCTTTATGCTATTGTATTTCTTTATGCTGGATCTGGAAAGCATGTGATTTGCTTTCAGAGGAGACTGTACTCCTAAATTCCTTTGAAAAATCTCCCTCACTAAATCTGTTATCACCCTAATTCTTTATACAAATAACAAAAGGCATCTGTCCTGTCTTTTCTTTATATGCTTAACAAAAATAGTTTGATTAATTCTAAATGACAAGCATGGCAAAAGAAAGTGAGATAATCAATCTGTAAATGGAGAGATTTTTGCTTGGGCTTCTTTTTTCTTTTCTGTTTTTTTTCCTTGAATTTGTTTGTTTGTTAGGGGCATTTTGGGGGCTGGTTTTATTTCCTGCAGATTTATTAAAGTAGTCTGCAGGTAAGGAAGGGAGGGGTTTGTATTTAAGGTATCAGTCTGGAAGACAGAAGGAGTTTACATCTTTCCCTGCCTCTGAGAAGTTTGGTTCTGAGTTGGATACCTATCTTTTCCTAGGTTGGAATATTTGTGCAAAACCCTGATACCATAGCACTCCTGAAAGTCTCAGAAATGAAGATGTGGGAAGGAAAGCAATGCCTACACAGCACTTCAGTTTTTGTTCAATGTCTTGTGAAATAATGTTTCAGTTATTTTTATTAAGAACATCATACAAAACAAAGCAATGAACAGAAGAACTCCAAAATTCAGAAACCTCAGCTTCAGCCCCTTTCCAGTCCCTACATTTTAAACACTTTTGTAAAAAAGGAAGGATGCACTTGACTTGCAGAAGGATGCCTGAGGCCAGAATATAACTTCTGGGAGAGTTGAGGAGAGAAGGGAGAGAAGGCCCTCTGATATTTAGTGTGGGTTTGCTTTCACGTGGATTGTAGCCAAGTAATTATTATTTTGGTTTTTCTCTTCTTACTGATATATTGCTTATTTTTGTATAGCCTATCTTTCTTAGATGGTATTTGTTCATTAAGTTTAACTTAGTTGAATGTTTTAAATAATCTTTTTGCAGTTTGATTTTTTTTTTTCCTTGAAAACCTCATTTTCCTTGCTTACCCTCTCTTTGGATGTGGTTATTTAATTCACTTGGTGATGAGTTCTGCTTACAGACAAAATTACTGAAACATCTGTGGAAAGGAGATTTTCAAATGGCAGCACAAAAGTTCTTGTGAACTTTAGACTATTTGCATGGGCATGAGAGGTTTCTAAGGGCCCACAAGGTAAAGCTTTGTTGTGCAAGCTCTTGGAATAGGCAAAAACTTACTTTTTCTGCAGCATTGTAGTTTTGTTTCACTGCTTCAAACCTCTATTTTTCTTAGTTTCCAGGTCCTGAGCAAGAACTATAAATGTCACAATATGCTGAGTTAATGAGGGAGCACCAGGCTGGGCTCTCTGCAAGACTTTGCTTTGTGGTTTTAAATCAGAAAATCAGAGCCTTAAATTTATCTGAACATGGCCTCCTTTTTGCCTGTGTGGTTTAATGTGGCTTAATTAACTAATGTCTTAAGTGAGGATTCAAGTACCCATGTAGATTAAATGAGCCAATTTGGGATCCTGCAGGAGCTGAGTCCCTCTGAAAATACATCTCTCCTTCCACAAAGGAATACAGAAAACACTTCAGAGGTGGTATTAGTTTGTGTGGAAAGGTTTTAGTGGCAGGGTTGGTTTCTGTAAGAAGCTACCAGGAGCTCCCCTGTGTCCAGCAGAGCCAAGGCCAGCGGCTCCAGGACAGACCCAGCACTGGTCAAGGCTGAGCCCAGCAGGGCCAGGGCAGAGCCTCTGGGATGGCAGATTTAGGACTGGGGAAGAGCAGCTGTGCAAGGACAAACTGCAGCCTGAGAGAGAGGAGTGAGAGCTGTGAGAGCAGCAGCTCTGCAGAGCAGGGGCAGGAGGTGCTCCAGGGGCCAGGACTGAGATTCCCTTGCTGTGCCCTGCAGCCCATGGAGGTGCTCCAGGATGCAGAGATCAGCCTGGAGTGGGGAGGGTCCCACACTGGAGTCGGTGGATGCCCAAAGGAGGTTGTGGTCTCCTGGGTAGCCCATGCTGGAGCAGGCTCCTGACAGGACCTGTGACCTCATAGGTCACCCACACTGCAGATTTTGCTCCTGGGGGTCTGCACCTCATAGGAGGTTCCCTGCACTGGAGCAGGATGAGAGGGTGAGGAGTGATCACTCCCTCATCTGGTCTCAGCCCATGGACCATTTATTACAATGGGATGTTTTCTCTCCCTTGACCAGTTGAGGAGGGGGATGACAAAGCAGCTTTGGGGGCACCTTCAACCAGCCCAGGAGCTGCTTCCTGTGAGGGGAAGGTTGGCCTGAGCATGGCAGGTGCTGGGCAGCACCAGGAATGTCCCTCAGAGGACCCAGGTACAGCCCCAGACCTGGGCAGGAGCTCCCACAGGCAGCCAAAAACTTCTGGGCAGGGGCTGGGGCTCCCCTGTCCCCACCCCCAGCAGCCCCAATGTCACCTGGAGATCCCTTGAGGAGCAAGAAGCAGAGCTGAGGTCACAGGCAGACAATGAATATTATGAAAATATGAGTTAGAGAGCTTAGAGTGTTCCCCTCCGAGAAGCTTGGCTGGGCAGACAACTTCTTGGGTTCCTGTCTGCCCACCCAGAGCCTTCCCGTTTGCCATGACCTGCCTTTCCCTGGACCATGGTCCAGCTCTGCCATGAACCATCCTAGCAGGGCTCCTGCTGCCTCTGGGCCCACCTTGCCTGCAGACAGTGTCAGATGCCAGTCATTGCTTGGCATCAGGGGATGTTCACACTTCTTTTCTCTTATGTGTTCATTTTATGTGATTGAATATTTACTGCAACAAAAAAACATTCTGTTGGGCTAAGAAGACAAGTTCTGCACAAATGAAGACACTGCAGAGTGAGAGTTAGGTAGAAATTCTTTAAACAGCTAGTTCAAAGGAAATATCTTAATTTCCAAAGCTGTACCACACAAAACAAAGGAGAGTGATGTACTTGTTAACAGTCACCATAAACAGTCATAACAGACACTGGGTTTAGAATAATTGAATCATTAGAACTAAAGATCTCCAAATCAGAATGAAAAGACTTTTCTGGATTTAGCAATTTAGACAATATTACTGTTGAAATAAGAAAAGCATTGTATTACAGGAGTCAAATGGTAAGCTCCTACGCACAGAACAATTATAAGTTATTCAAGACTCTTTCTGCACAAGGGCATTTATAAAAATGCAGAGGCTCATCACACCTTGTGTAGACTCTGAGGCAATTAATGGTGAAGGCTTCTGGAAACAGAAATGAGACTTGATAAGTAATTGCTAGATAAACATTACAGAAATGCTGAGGTCCTGGGTTTAGCAGTGAGAAAGGCTTCTAAATGCCTCAGATGCTCCTGTGAATGTAGCTATTTGTTATCCCTGCAGCATTTCAGTGTCTAAGTGCCCATTTTAAGGTACTTTGGTCCTGATTAAAAAATAATAATGGCTGAGCAGTTGAGATACCAACATAATTCAGTCAAGCTGATGCAAGGCTGAGTTGTGTTATGATCAGAGTCAAGACTGCCAGAGATCACTTTGCCAACTGGTATTTTAATATATAACTAATAATTAAGAGCTATTTTTGGGACTACTGAGGCTTTTTTTGGTCCAAGTGCTGGTTGTTCTGCCTCATTAGAAATGGGCATCCCAATGCAACCTGGCCTCTGGAGCTGGGCTGGCCACCATGGGTTTAATTCCTAGATGGGAAGTGCTTCTTGCTGTCCTTTAAAGGATATGATATTTGATTTCTCCTCTTTAAAACTCTTCTTTTCTTCCTGATGAGGAGCGGAAATATGTTTTAAACTTTAGTACTGTTTATGATACAAGAAACTGTTTCTTGCTCTGCTTCATTTACAGCAGTAAGAAAATAATAAAATATTTTGGTGGAGAAGAATTGGTACCCTTAAAATATTTTTATAAAAATATTTTTCCAGACCATTAATACAAAGAATCTGCTTACACGGATGTTTATTGTGAATGTTTTTGCATGCAGTTGTTTTTATGAAGCTATTTTGATGTTCCCAAGTGCTCCTGCACAAAAGAAAATATTCTCATTTTGTTAGTTATTACTTATGAAAATGACTTTATACAACTTATTTGTAACCTAAATGTAGGGTCATGACTTTATCTTGACTGTTATGCCCTATTGGAGTAAAAATACAGTTATATCCAGTTGTACTAAAGCACCAACAGAGGAAAAAAGCCTGTGGTTTCTGTAAGTTGCTATTGCACTCTCTATCTTACTGAGTTGGCTTACAAGACAAAAATGTTCATTCTTTATTTGTGTGAACAGCCAACTGTAGCAGCACCAATGTCTGTAACTGGATTTCATTATGGAAATTCAGCTAAAAAGGGCCACAGGCACAAAAATCCATTAAAATGTTTCTATTGCTTTACATATTCTTCTGTGATAAAAATAGCCCTATATTTGAATTTAAGAAGCTTTAGCCTAAAGGGTAGCAGATGGATATTAAGGAGATTATAATAAAGAAGGGTATTATAAAAAAA
>VYXF01005742.1:128379-190733 GCA_013397295.1 Polioptila caerulea | reverse complement strand
AAAAAAAAAAAAAAAGGTGGATGGGGGAGAACCACTCTTTCATATTTAGGGAAACCATTTGTAATAACAAAGGTATTCAGAAAATGTTATCTGCTCCTAGGTAATCAATAATGACTTGTTGAATCTTTGTTTCTCTTTGAGGTCCTGACATAAAAATAGGCCCATTTTGTAATAAACTTATATGAACAACAGCAAAAATTTAGATCTATCTAGGACACTTGCATTGTCACTGTAACAATGTAAAATGTGATGAGTAGCTGCCATCTGAGCAAATTTTGAAATAAATAGCAAATGCTTTTTGGCTTTAAGAGTCTCAAAAAGCAGCCTTCAGAATTTTCTAAAAACATTGCAGCCTTTGCCAGATCTAGACCTGATTTCCCTTTGTGTGAATTTACTTTATACCTGAGCTTTTTTCCCTATCTCTGCAAATTTGTCCTGGCAGATGTAAAGGTTTTCTCAAGTTTCTTGAAAATTTCTGGTCCCTTTGGAGTCCAGACAGAGCCTTCCAGCAGCCAGATCAGATTTTCTGCTTCCATCACAGAAGTCCCTCTGTCCTGTGTGTGCACAGACCACTTGCACTGAACAGCTCAACACCCGTGTGTTAAGTCTGAGACAAATTAGACTCACCATTTTGGCATAAGGGAAGAGCAAATCCATGGCATATTTGGCAGTTCCCAGGGTTGTGGGACTGAAACATTCATGATGCACACGGTCAAGGCTGTAGCCAAACTGTCCAGCAGCACTGAACAGTACAGCAGTGGCTTTCCTCTTCTTGGAAGCTGGACAGGCTGTGTCCTGCATGCTCTGCCCCTTGGAAAGGGCTGATCCTTGGATTGCCAGGGTGGCTGCATCACTGGATGTCTGTGGTGAAAGGTGGAGGAGCTGACAGGGAGGGAAAAAACCCTACATGTGTGTCCTCTCAAGCTCTCTGATGTGCTGGCTGGAGGTGGCCCACTTAAGTCTGATGGGATTAACTGGCTTCAGTGGGCTTGACATCTGTGTGAGTAAGGTTAGACTTTTCCTTCAGTTTATCTGGCCCTAATAACATTTCAATGATTGCATTGCCCTTCTTATACTTTCCATGTCTCAGCTGAATATTGTGAGCTGTTCTATAAGGATGGATTTGTTAGATATTCCTCTTGCTCTTTGAGTGAGCCTTGGGACTTTTCTAGCAAAAGATAAGGGTAAAAAGGAACAGGGGGAAAAGGAGACAATTGCAGGTCTTAATAACTAAGAAGGGTTAAACAAAGAGAGAACTGCTGCAATGCCTAAATGTTTTTGGCATGTCTTTAATGTGAAACCTTTTCATCTGTTACACCTTCAGAAGTCAGATCTCGCTCCTCTCCCTTTGAGTTTTGTGCTTCCATTTCTGTCTTAATTACCTCTCTCAGAGCGAGATTGCTCTTCTGTCTTGGAGGAGGGGGATTTTTTTAATGCAATGTTGTATTTTTTATTTATAAATATATATGTGTATATATGTCTAGAGAAAATCGGATTCAAATCTTTTGTTCTTGGCACTCACCATATGCTGCTGTTTAATATTTAATCAGCCCCACCTCATCAGAAACACTGCTGGCCTCATTAGATAATTAATGGCTGCCTGCGTCTCATTTGCTTCAGTTGATACATCTGCAGCCAGTAATTAGAGCAGGAGTTTATTAGTTGCACTGGCTTGGTTTATTTGTGAAACAATCTCTCCTTTGATTGAAGCCGTTGGGATTGGCATATGTGGACAGCCTGCCTCCCTGTTCAGAAGGGCTCTTTTGTTTACATTTTTGCAACAGTTTTGCAACACTGCACATCCTGGCAGTCCTAGGAACAGTTGGTGGTGAAGATTTGCCTTTTATAATTTAGAAGATAATTGGGTAATTCAACGCAGTAAAGCTACTGCAAAACAATTCTGTAACTTTGGGGGAGGGGTGAGGAGGGAAATCTGGTTGACAATTTGTTCTCTTATAGTTTTTTTTTTTTTATTATAATTTTGCAGACAACTTAATACAAATACGCTCAATCTGAAGGATATATATGCATAGTACAATGTTTTTGGAAAGCTTTCAATCCAAATTTTTTCATCTTGATATATTGGCTAAGACTAAACCAGTATTCTTAAATATTGGTGAGCGATTACATGCCAGTGTCAGTAACCATCCCCCTTAATGAATTCCCATCCAAGACCTCTCTCCTTGGTCTGTCAACTCATTTGCAAGTCTGTAAAATGTACTGTGGTATTTTCTTCTGGCTCTATGAATTTATGACAAGTCTCTCACTGAGCAGTCTGAAGGAAAACCTTTATACAACTGACCACATTAAAATAACGAGATGAATTTTTCCTGTCTCTGAGAGAAAACATCAGATCTCATCAGGATTGTCTTTGAAAGGTCCTTTCCTATCATTATACTCTTAATCCTGGTTAAGTGGGCTTGGTTTTTTTTCTGACAAAATACGTCTCTGTAGCTCTTTCTCTTCCTCTTAACAAGATTCTTGTACCAATGATTGTCCAGCCAGGCAGAAGTTTGAATGGGGAGTTCAACCTCCTCATTGCTTGATTTTGTCTTGCATGCTTGCTGAGCACCTTGCTCTAGCATTGCCTTTGTGTGTAGAGATTCCACTCTGGAATATCAGGTGTGTGTTTGACAGCCTCTGGCAACATGATGCAAGAGTTAACTGTTAATGTAAGGAACAAATCTAAGTCAGATTCAATTATCTTTACCTCTAGAAAAGCAAACTGAAAACTTGTTTTGTTTTTTGCATGTTTATTTTCCCAAGTCCATGTTATTGGGCCATCACGGATTGTTTCAGTGTGGGAAAAGGTGATTTGAGCTGTTGACTGACTCTTCTTTTGTCCTCAGTGAGGATTCTTCTACAGTGAACGTTTCTGGATAGGTCTTGTTCCAAGATGAACACATCAGATGTCTTTGTCCATGTGCAAGAATTCCTGCAATTAAGCCTAATTTCTCTTATAGTACCTCTCTTATCTACCAGCATGTGTCTTCCTGAAAGCATATCCTAAATTTTCTATATTCTGGGATGCTTTTTCTTCTTCTCATAAAACCAGGGGAAGGGAATTGTCAATGATTTTTTGCCTTTAGCCCTGCTGCAAAAGACAGGTTCTAGTCAAAGATAAGCTACACCTTCTTTTAACCTGCCAGCAAACCAGGTAAATTTACTGCAGGTGGGAGGCATCCTCAGCCTCTGGAGGACTGGGTTAAGAGTAACCCTGGCTGGGTTGTTTGGGTGAAGACAGAAACTCTGATAAGACTTGGAGCTGGCACTTCCCGACCCTTGTTGCCTTCCTGTGGAGCTGAAGTGTCTGTGGCTGTCTCTGCTGGGAAGCCTTATTTCCTTCATTGTGTGCATCTGGGTTTGTTCTTTGTTGTTTGGGTTCTTTTCCTATTTTGCAAGCCACACTTCATGCTTGAGCCCAACTACCTCTCTCAAGGAGCTGATTTGTTTCCCTGATGTTGAGAGATTTAACCCTGGTGAGGAGCTAGAACTTGTGCTAACCACATCTTGAAAAGACTGGGACCAGGCAGTCTGGCTGCACAATTGGAAGGTGTGTCAGCCAGCAATAGTTTTACTATTGCTCCAAGGAACGGTTTCCTTATCAGTCTTCAAAACATTAAAAAGTCTTTTCTTCTGCTAGATAATCTTTTATCATCCCTCTGTAGCTCCACTTAGCCTGCACTGGCAGATTCAGTGCTTTTTGACAGTTCTGACCTGATGAAAAACCTTGTGCTGTGTTTGTAATTGATTGTACCCATAAATGGCTCATGGACTCTATTTTGTTTCTGTTGTTCACTGTGTCACTTGAGCTTTTTGTTTGTGTTTCTCTGGTTCGATTTCTTCACAGTGAGAAGAGCTTTGCAGAAACAAATTTAGATTCTCATTCACAAGGTGGTGTTGGGCTGCCTCTGGGAAGAGGACAGGGAGGAGAGACAGTCATCAGTGTCTTCTGATGCAGAGCAAGAGGGAAATGATGGCTGCTGTACTCTGGGGGATGCCCAGGCTGCGTGGAGAGTTGGATGAGAGCAGTTGGTTAATAAGCACTCCTTCCTTCAGACTTTGCTGCCTCTGCTTTTGATCAGTTTGAAGTCCTCATCCTAGAAATTATTAACTTTTGCTTTTCCATATTACTGGTACAGGGGCATCAACCAAACCACATTTGGGTGAAATTCCTAAATGGCAGCACTAGATGTGCCTGCACAACTAATTTTAACCTATATTTGGCTAGAACAGTGGGGATATGTGTGTATGACCTGCACTGCTGCATGGATAGTTAGTTGTAGTACTGCAAGTTAGTTGTATGTTTGCAAAGTTTTCCAAATACCATTTTTTTTCTTTGAAACCTCCCAATGTCTTATGAAGGGTGTTTTAAATGGCACGTTTCTGAAAGCTGATTGTTTAATGATATTCTATTCCAAACAGCATTTGAGTATTTAACTTCCCTGTCCTCAGAAATCATAGTTTTATGTTTTGAGTGCTAAACCTGACATTGGTTTTGAGTTTGTGTCCATGATTACTTTTGTAAGCTCAGAGGACTCATTATTGTGCACGTGTTTTGCAATATTGTGGCTTTTTTCACCTTTGCATGGTAAAGTGCTGCAGTTAAAGGCAAGGGCATATCTTAACTGATTCTTCAGAGAGCAAAATGTAATTTTTTTAAATTTTTTTTTTCTTTTTCTTTCCACCACTGACCCTGTATGGCAGCTTACCCTTGCACACCATCTCTTCTGGTCTGCAAAGTGTTATTCAACCATTTAATACAGAATTTACAAGGCTTAGAAGGGAGTTCCTAAAAAAAATTACAAAATGAAAATTTTGCAGACTACCACAGTCTGTTAGACAAGTCATTTAAAGTAATAAATAGGTGAAACATTCTCATAAGCTGAATTGTAGGAGAAATTTATCTGAGGTATATAATAGTGAAAGAGATACTGGCACACACACTATTTTGATTGCACAATGATGACAAGTTACAATAAGTCTCCCTGTGTCTGGCTTTTCTTTCCCCTTTAAACATTCTAATGTCATTGTTGTCAGGTTTCTATATTCAGAGTCTATCTCCTTTCAGTAATCTCGGGCTTGCCTCCTCTCCAAGGGACACAATTATGTTAGTTCCAAATAAGGGCTCTTTGATCTCTTTTTATTCCTCCTTTGTTTCTGCACAATGAAAGCGAGAGGAACTCAATTAAAGTGACTTAGTCTGGTCTCTTGACAGAAATTGTTACAAGCAAGGGGTTTGATTCTCTCCTCAGTTAAACCCCTGTTTTGCCAGTGTAGCTACACTGACACTATCAGAGCTGCATTGATGGAAAGCTGCTGCAATGGAAGAAAGGATCAATCCTCAAGTTTCTCCAAATAAGCCATTTGAAGGAACTACCACTTTCTTTTTCTCAGCTGAATTGAAAGCAATTTAATTGGCTTTCAAAGCAGGCTGTTCAGTGAAAGAAGCCCAGACTGAAGGTGACCATAATGGCAACATGAAGGGGAGACATGTCTTGTGATGAAACTAAAGTCTGGTAATCCTTTAAAAGAAAATGTTAAGAATAATATACCCATGGCTGTCTTTGTTGTCAGACTTTAAACAGGGGTGTTACTCAGTGTTTTCTCAGAGTAAACTCATGTCTTAAACTCCCTTACCATGTACAACATATTTATAATTTCTTTTTCTCAGAAGGGCATAAATTTCAAGTATCATGCACTCAGCCTGTGTTTTCAATCCAAATAATATTTGTTGTCCTCACTACATGTTTTAGGTCTTAAGTCAGTCAGTCTGTCTCTTGAAAGATCCAGAGATTTGCTAGAGCCTGCAGGGATTATGAACACTTGGTAATTGCTACAAAATTAGATTGTTCTATTGATAAAATGGAAACCTTCAACATTATTATCTGTGTTGCTGCTCAGAAAGCAAGTTCAGGACAGAAAAACCTCACTGGAAACTTGAAATATTCCATTGAAAACAGAATACATGGGCTCTTTGCCCCTTGTGAAATATAATAATCAGTGTTTTGTACAACTCGGGCGGTTTTTTTTGGTATATTTATCTTTATTTATATTTGGATAGATCGTCATGGTTAAAAGAGATCTGTTAATACCATAACTGATATTGAATTCTACCTCTCCTTTGCTCCTTTTGAGACATTGTTTCCTAGATAAATCCTGTGAAGGGTTTTTGCCATTTGAGGGTAACTCCACCTCATTTGTTGATTACTCCACTTCCACACTCAGCTGTGCACCAGCCTTATTCATCCTCTAATGCTGCTGTGAAGTTGGTGGTCCGTGGGTTCTGCAGCTTGTTAGACCATCCTTGTCAAGCTTTATTATTATTTCACCATCTGATTTGGCTTCCTTTTCCCTTTTGTCAGGATTCACTTATTCCCAGCATGTAAACTGTTTAAAACTGGTATTCCCATTAGCTCTCAGAGGTATGTGAAATGCAGTTGACATAGCCAGGTTAGTTACTGTCTCTGAAGTCTCTCTTCTCCTCTGCACCTATTTCCACTCCTGGGTTAACCCTTTTCCCAGCAAATCTTGTCCTGCTGGGAAGTCCCATTACACTGCTTTGTCATGTTCCTGTCTCGACACAAGTGTACATTTTCTGACACAGAATATTGTGGTATATATAATACTCGATTGACACAGAGTATTGTGGAGATTTGAGACCTTCTTCTGACAGCAACATACTCTTGGTTTCTCTGAAATAGTTCTTCCCTGCTTCTAAGCAAAAAGGATGGAAACAAAAGCAAAGTGTTTGTAATCCAGAAGATGGAAATTACAGAAAAGCAAGAGATGAAGGATAAGCAAAGAATGCAAGTATAGGAGGCATCACTTTGCTCTCCAGTGTCACAGACAATTTGGACTTGTCTAGAATGGGTCTAATGATTTCTGGGATATGTGATCAATTCTTATTTAAGCAAATTCTCTCCTTGAATTTCGAGGTGATTCAGTGATTAGAAAATGCTTTAGACATCTCTATTTCCTTTGTGCTTTTTTCACCATGAAAAAATTTTAATGCCAAAAAAGAATGATGGTCTGCTGAGAGATATTATTTAGACAATAAAATACGGAGATAGCAAAATTTGAAGTCTTCAAATTGGTGTTTTACAACCATGATCCACTGCTGGATTTGGCTGCTGTTTCATGCTGTGCCTCATATTCTCAGGGGGAAAAAAAATAGCTAAAGAAAACACAGGATACAAGAGTCCATAAAAAAAATCATACATAGGAAAACCTGACTGCCATATAACAAGACTATTACATTTTTAGTATATGGAAAAAATAGAAACAAATCTGTCAGTGATGTTTTCTCTGTCCATAGTTGAAGAACAGTAGACCAGTCAATGAAATTCAAGGGCATGAAATCTTACAGTGGAGAAAAATTAAAGGAGTGTTGGTAGCTTATACAGCTTATCTGTATGCAGAGCATCCTATACTAAAATACACCTGTGTCTGAAATAAAAGTTAGAGAGCAAAGCTATTTCTAAATTTTTGTATTACTATTATTGAATTAAAAAGTACTATCACTCACAATTTGAATGTTTGGGGAGGTCAGGGAAGCTCTCTGAACTCTTGTCAGTTCTCTTGCTGGATTTTCCTGCACAGGTTTTAGCATGCTTAGGGCCAGGTCACGTGAGTCCCATCTTTGAGTAAGGCTCTTAGGAACGGGATTTCCAGCATCTTCACTAAGGATTTGTATCACTGCTTGGGCTGTGCTGATGTTTTCAGCCTGCTCACCATCAGAGACATTCATTCTTAATTTGTTTGACACAAAGGAAGTGAAAGAATTTACTTTCTTCTCCCCACTTCTGGAAAAAATACTTTAAAATCCTCTTTTCTACAGAGTGAAAATCTTTTAATATCAGTCTTATAGGTGACCTGCATACTGAGTTTTGCCTATCTAATTTGTTTGCTTATTAGTAAATCCAGAATCCTGCATTTTCAGAAGGGCAGACAAGTCACTAGATTGCCAAGATCTGAATCTGCTATATAACACTGGAGTGATAGACATGTGTGCAGTAGAAGCATTGCTCTGTGCTAAATCTGCTCCAGTGATTTAAATGGAAAATACCATCCTAAAAATGACGACGAGGAAAAGGATGAGTTATTACTCGGTTCTGCATATGTTCTTCCATATGCTACCAAGATGCATTTAGGTTGAGGTGAAGGCAAGGCATCATTTTGTATCCATCTGATTCTGCTTCCACCCACCCACCCAAGCAGGGTGGGGATTTGGTCTGTCCTTTCTCTTTTATCTGCCACGCACAATGTAGGTGCTGCTACAGGAAAAACACAAATCTTTTTAGTCATCTGCGGCCTCCCATGTATTTGGGTCTTACTGTACTACAGTTTTATCCCTGCTACACGTACGTTTGGTTTTATCAGGCTCTCAGGAGGAGGTTTATCTTAAGCTAGGTGTGAAGTGGAGGTCTAAATTCTGAGCTGTCTCAAAATCAATTCACTCTTCCCTGGTAGGAAGAGTGCCATTCATGCCTGGAGTGGAGATAGCAGTCTTTTCAATATCAGTTAAATGTTTTATCCTTATTTATCTTATTTTAATTCAACCATTCTAAAGTACTTTTCAAAGTAATCAAGTGTGACAGTGCTGGGGTTAATTAACAGTTGGTGTGCTGCCAGCAGCTTCCCCGTGATGATATTGATGATGATACAGATCTTTGCTGCTTTCTCAATTTCTTTTTTTCCTAGCAAAGCATATCAGATAAGCCATTATGATATCAATATACAAGGACAGTAGGTGTCCTCCCTGCTGTTTTATGGATGTGTCTGAAGGATTTCCTTTGAGAGAGAACAGAAGCTCAGCCTAACCCTTATCTGTAAAACACCACAAAAACCTGCCTTCAAATGACATCAAACACTTGTCTTAAAACCCCAAAGTATAAAGAGGTACCTGAAAACTCATCTTGCTGATGGTGCTGAAGTAGGATCATCCATGTGATTTTGAAGGTCAGTTGATATGTGTAGGCACAAGTAGTTCCTATCCATGGGCTATGATGAACTTGCCATGTTTTAAGTTTCCAAGTGTCAGGTACACCCACATACAAACACTGAGACACACCAAGGCCTTTGTTTTGTGAATCTGGGAGTTTTGCTATGTCTATTTGAGGTGCAGCTGTTTGACAGGCACTTTTTGCTTTGGCAGTATAAGGCTTTGTTTCTTTTTGCTTTCCTGCCACAAACGAAATAGAAAATATGATGCCAATAAATCCTCTAAGAAATTTAAAAATGAACAACAAGGAAGTCTCAGAGAAATAGATCACTGTGATAAATGCTTGCCATGCCTTTGGGAGAGACAGGAAAAACCAAAATCCCACAGGTGATATTGGCAGAAACCAGATGGCCCAGTTAAGACCACGCTTTTAAAACCAGTGGTGATTAGAGTTGCCAAAAGTAAACTGTAAACCTGTGGTTCTTTACCAGTGCTCCAAGTCTTTCTCCAATATTGACCAGCTCTGTATAAGACAAGTCTGAAAATCCACACATTTTTACACAGTCTATAAGTAATGATGGGTTGTCATGTAGTCATCAATCAAATTTGAGTGCTGGGCTTTGTGTGTTTTCAGAACCAGGTAAAGGAGGACTACTGGAGACTACTGGAACATTGTCACTTGGGAGAACTATAAGGATGAAAAGTCAGTGTAAAAAGGCAGGTGAATATACAAGATGCTAGCCTGGCAAAATTTGTCATCATTTTCAGGTACTGACTAGTGATTGTTCTTTGAGAATATGGTAAGAAATAGCATTGCTCTGACTTTGCTCCTCAAGATTGCAGTAAAATTAGTTCTACAGTTTGCGGTTTGGAAGATAACTTACTTTGATCTTCTCTATAATTTTAATTTCTTTTTAAATCCAGTCATGGAAAAGCTGTAATTGAGCAGGGTTGGTTGAGTTAGAGGATGAGGAAAATGGATGATAAAAACTTCATTCAAAAAGTAAGGCAGAAAATTTTTGGGAGCTCTGATATCTCTGCAAATACACTCCTTAAATCTGCCAAAACCTGTTCTGTGTTGTTCCTCTCACTTTGCAAGATACGGTGACAATCTTGCAGGTAGAGATTCCAAATTTCTCACAGTGAGATGACTTCTTAAACTGACAGTGATGCTGGGGATACAGTTGGACTGAATACTTTTACCAACCTACTGGTTCCTGCCATCCAGTCCTATGAGAGCACTTAGAGAATATTAACCCTGGATCCCTTTTTCCCAGCTGGGACTTATTATTTTTGGTGAATTGATGTTGCTCAGCTACTACTCAGATATTGTGCAACTTTTTAGGGTGCTCCAAGGGGATCCAAGGTGTGGGGAGCTGTTGAGCTGGCTGATGAGTGTGGGAGGGCTCATCACCCTTCATGGATTAGCATTGCATAGAGCAGCCCCTTCACACAGGAGGGCTGTGTACCATGTAATTGGTCTTTGAGAGAGTATTATAAAGATATTTAATGCACTCAATTAAAAATAGGAAAATAGAAAGTATTTATAAGAGCTATAGAATTACCTTCAAATCGTTGTGGTGACGTTTTTCTCTTACTATAGAAGTGATAATGTCTGACTACAGGTCAATGCCTCTGTTCCTGGTGATTTTGTTGCCAGCAGTGATCCAGAGAGCTGATGACCTCTATTATGCAGTTCTTTGATGTCATGGAGACCTTCACCCCTGTGCTCTTTGTTTAAAAAAAAAAAAAAAAAATAATATATATATTTGGTGGTGATTTGTGCCTCAGTATTTCCATGTGTACCTGCCCACAATTTTGGGTGGAGTGTGACCTTCCAGAGACCCTTGGGTCACGTTGTTACTTTGTAGAAATCAGATTTTTCCAGTTAGTGTTTCTGTGTGAATAAACAAAGACTTTCATATTTGTTTGAGCAGAGCTCATTATGAAAAAGAGGTGGATTTTTATGCATTTATCTCCTTTGTTTAGGCATGGGTGTTACTATTCATATCACTTTTGTCTTCCTTAACAGCTCTGTAAGCTTTGAGTTTTTAGAGAGCCGTGATGCACCTACATTTTGCTGTGATTTTGTTGTGGCAAACTAACCAAATAATATAACTTCTTTGAAGCAGGTTCTCGAACTTCATTAGCAAAGCAAGCATTCATCTTTGGAGTTGCAATACTCAGTTGCAAGACCAGTGAAGAAGGAACTTGTTTGATGGTCTCTTGTCACAAGGTTTTTGGTTTCTTGAGGGCATTTTCAAGAAAATGGACAAAACAGTGGTTTGCCTGAAAGCTTAGTCTGGAGAACAAGTGATAAACAGACTAAATAAGACATATCTTGAATTCACTTGTGGAAAGTTCTGATAGTAGCTTGCTGTGTGATTTCTTGGACTCTAAATTTCTTGGAAGCCATTGCACCAAGAATTTTGTTATTTCCAGGTTTCAGTTGTACAAACGCTCAGAATGCTGCAGGGTGATTTTATATAGTGATGACCTTGATGCCAACAGGAACTAGGGGAGGAAAAGAGGAGAGATGACCAACACATAAATGAATTGGATTTGAGTTATATTTTTCATGTTTTATTTGCACTGAGTTGTTTTGTGGTGTTGGTTTAAACCATCTGCATTTGGGTAGAACAAGCTGCATGAAACAAACAATCTTGACAATAAGATGTAATAAGTATGGTTTTAGAAATTTAGTTTAAAATAAATGCACTTCAGCTTTAAAGGAACCTTTTCTTTTAAAATATCCTTTTCTCTAATCTTCTTCAAGTGTAAGAAAATGAGCTCACTTTTTGCTCAAACATACGGCACTTTATCAAACTTGTATATAAATTACTTGATTCTTCATACTGCTGATATTCTTACAATTGTTTTAATAGACCATAAAAATGGTAATACTGTGGCAAACCATTAAATGCTTTAGCCCAGCAGTATTCCTAGTTTAATAGTTTTACTCATTTAACACTTACGATTTGTAACCGAGTAAATCTAATTTTAAAGTAGGTTGAGGAAGTTAAACCACCTCTGGGGGATAAATCTACACTCCCTTACCTGGAGGGCAATACTAATTGCTATCCAGACCCAGAACAGGCTCAAATGAAGTCAAGCTCCAAGGATTACTAATGAGTGAGGCTTACATTGTATGAGCTAAAAGTCTTTGAATGCTATTTTTCACTTGAGAAACTGGCTGAACAAAAGTCAGAGAAAATCCATGCAATCGGTAAGGCTGCTGGTGCTTTTAAGCACTAGTAATTGTCAGCCTTCCTCCTTGGGATGTTAATGATAGTGGTTTGACCTTACCCCAGTGTCTCTATCTAAATGTATAACTTAGCCATCAGTTTGCTTTAAATCAAGCACTAAATCTGTCTGAGTGCCATTTCATATGGATATTAAAAAAGCATCAGAGTCTACTCAGCTTCTTCTGTCAGCTAAATCTCGGACACTAGTATGAATAAATTAATGGATGGAACTGACCTTTTAAAATTATTCTGTAAGTTCTGTGTCGGTGTAAATGAGGAGCACATCTCAATATTTATTTCAGTGCAGAGGAGGTGTTTGCAGGCTCTACTATTAAGCTGCATAATCATATCAGTGGTAAGACAAGAGAGTTGTAATTTTTGTAGAGATCTCTAGCCTTTCCATCGGTTTTCCACCTTACTCATAAATCTTAAGTGAGGTTGTCCTGTTATTTTTCCTCCTTCCCTTTGTTCTGCTGATATATGGCAATGAAAACATCAAGGTTTGTTTAAAACACTAGCGAGCTACATTTAGACCTTTTCAAAACAAAATGTGAAAGTGTTTGCAATGATTAGCTAGACAAAAGTTAATATGAAAAACTTGTAATGTAAAACAGTTTGCAGAGCATAGAAGAATGGGAGGGGGAAAGATTAGGTCTCTGTTCCCTCATTGAAATCCTGTTTGAGCCCAGAGGGTTTAATAGGTACATAAGTGGTTCTTGAGAGAGTGAGATTGGGATTTAGGAGGTGCAAATACCTTCATCTGACTTTCTGCTGCTGCTGAATTTTGCCCCCAATGGCCAACCTTAGTAAAATCCAGCTATTTTCTTTGAATAATGAAGCTGTGGAAATTCCAGCAAGTACGTGGAAATCAGAAGTAGGAACAGGCCCTAGAGGATTTTTAACCTAAATAGAAGAGGCTGTATCACCAGCTTTGAAAGCTGTTACTGTTCCACTATTTTTTTCTTTTTTTTTTTTTTTTTTTTTTTTTTTTTTTTTTTTTTTTTTCCCTCTGGGATATTCCTGAAACGTGTGCATCTTCTGTTTTATGAGATGTACTTGCCTCCCTTAGATGTAGAGAGAAACAGGAGGAGGTGGACAATGGCATGGCCTCCAGCACTTTGTTTATGAGAACATCCTTCTAGCAATTTTGTGTCTGCATGAGGCAGAAGAACAGTTTCCAATGTGCCCTTGAGCTGTGGATCAAGCATTTTACTTCTTACTCTTTTCTGCTTTAAAACTTGGTGTTCCTTTCCCAGAGTCCTTAGACAGATGAGGTTTTGTTATTTGCAGTGGCCAAAGCACTTTCAGGTCCCTTTCTTTTTGTGAGCCCCATTTCCCAGCTGATTGAGCTTGTGCTGTGCATTTCTCTCCCTGCAAAACAGCTCTCCTGGGAGCAGGACTGGCACACTGTCTGTGGCTCAGGACACCTGCAGGACAGTATTATGGTGCAATCATTGCCTCAAAGTTTTTATTATAGCTCAGGCTCACGAAATGGGGCTGTTTGGTCTGTCAGCCAGGGTTGTGTTCCCAGGCTGCATTCAGCGGGTTTGTGTACAGAAGACTGAGAGAAATGAGCCGACCACTGACTGGCTCCCTCCTGGGAGAAAAGCTGGATTTACTTGCTCATTCTCCAGTCCTCTTGCTGCTAATGCTTGAAAAATTCTCAGTTTCTCTCCCATAAAAACTCTAACAAACCAACAACAAAACACAACCTAATTCCTAGAATTATTTATTTCTTTTTTCCCCCCAAATGAAAGTAACCTGACAGACAATCACAACACTGGGAATCATTTAGTCCTAAGGAATGTGCAGAGCACATCCTGGGCTCCCAGTCCCAGGGCTGGGGCACCTCCAGGGTGGCAGCACTTGTTGATGCAGATATCCACATTTCTGTCTTTAGATCCAAAGTACTGCAGACAAAAGCTGTATTTGCTCTTAAAAATTAAACACTGTCCTTTGTAGAGATGGCACAGTTATGTATGTATAAAAATAGATTTTTTTTTAGTGGATTTACATCCTCTCTGTGTGGTGAGGGGATTTTGAGTCCCATCCTCTGAGGGGCTGCTCTGCTCTAGCTTTTGATGCTGGATTTAATTCCTACACCAAGGCAAAGAAAAACCCATTGCTCAAACAACAATGTGTTGTCATCTGGTGATGCTGCTTTCTGCACAGCCACGTCTATATAGAAAACAGCCTTGTTTATCCTATCGTTAATTTACAGAAATAAATTTCTTTCTCCATTGAGCGTTGAGATACACATGTGCAATTCAATAGTTGTAACTTGTGTTATTAGCTCTTATCCCTCCACAACAATTTGCCAAAATAATTGCCTCAGCCACAATGACCTTGTTATGTGATGTTTCTGAGTAAGATGTGCAACAATTTATTTCTTACTGGAGCTTTCTTGTTTAAATTAGCATAATTTCTTCTTAAAAACAAACAGATCTGACTCCTCCATTCAACAGAAGTGCAGAGTGAAATTGTTTATGCTGTCTTTACTTTGTTATTATTTGGGGCTGAATTTTTATTGTCTTGTGGAAGAGAACTAATGACAGATAAGGAGGTAAACAGCTGCTTTCCTGGAGCCATGTGTCAGCATGTAGGTTGCTTCTGTAAGGATTGCCTTCAAATACCCATGTCAGAATGAAATTGATAATTAGAAACACCTTACTTTGGGTTTGCTTTTATAAAGACAATCTGAAAATCTGTGCAGAAAACAGCATACACATAAGGGCATTTCCTAGCCTTCATTTCCTCTTTTTACCAGCTATTAGTCTACAGAAGAACTTTTCCTCCTGTTCCTTGACAGTCTTCAGTGAAGGATTTTGTCACAGTCTTGCACGGGGGGAAGAGCTGTGCACTGTGTTTGTGGACTGCTCCTTTTGTCACAGCTTTCACTTGGAGACCTGGGGAGTCCAAGTTCCCTGCAAGAAGTTGACTCGTTCAAAACTCTTTGATCAGTGAGGTAAACATCATTAAACTTTATACCAATATTCCCATTCCAGAAGTCAGAGTCCCTGGGCTCTTGCTACTGCGCTTATTATCTTTTGTTCTACTCATGTTCACTCTAATTTAAATTGGAGGCTGCAAACCACAGTTAGACGATCACAGATTTTATATCTGAGATGCCTTGGAACCACTGGGTGCATATAAACAGGTCAGTTTGAGGAAGTATTTTGTACTTTACCCTACAGGGAGAATCTCTTCAGTCCCAAGCACCACGAAGGTTCTCTGTGGGAAATGTGCATGCGTAGGATTCATTCAGTTTGCCTTCCTTTTAAGTTCCTCATACACCCTGTGCTCCAAGGCTGGCTGCTTCTTATGAGGATTTGAAAACTTGATACTTTTAATCTTCAGCAAGTTACTTCATGAAATCTTCTGGTGGTTTTATTTTTTTTTTTACTCCACTCTGATTTTGAGTTGATGTTAATTTTGTCAGTTTGTCATTTTCAGTTTTTTCAGGTGTGTGCGACTTCTACTTTTTGAGAGATGTAATTTCATGGGTAACAGCCTCTTTTACTCAGCTCTTTGAGTACACTGATATTTTTTGGAAATCCATTTAAAATTATTCTTGAAAGGCATTATACATGTACTCTGAGCTTTTTCAGTGGTGCCTTTAAAGCCTCTTTATGCCAGATTATATAAAAATAAAACTTTAAAATATTTATATGAATATTTTAAAAATTTACTGTTTTTTAAAATTTATTTTTAACTAGTTTTTTCATATTCATATCATTCTTTTTTTTCAAGTTAAGCAAGTTAACCTTTGAAGTTAAACCTCTTGTAGGTTTCCTTTTGGACTTCCTTCTGGTTTTTTTTCCCCTCTCATAGAAGTGGTTTGGTATATGAATGTGGAGTAGTATCTTTTCCACAATTTTTCTTGGATAATTTCATCTGAAGCCTTGAGCTGATCCAAAAACTGCTTCTCATCTTGTAAGTTTAATTAGCTTCTCCAAAAAGGGGTTCTTTAGGGTTTAGCATGTCCACCAAGTATGTCACTGTAGTATACTATATGGGGGCAAAATAAAATCCATCACTGTTATTGTGTTTTGTCTTCACAGTTCTTCACTCTCCCTGGAAATTTGTAGCTATTTTGATCCTCATATATTTTAGATATATTTAGTATTTCTGTTTTAATAGATTTTGCTCAAGTCTTCAAAGCTTTGTAGGAAATAGGAGAAATTCCCTTTCAGTCCAGTAACACAATGTGTCTTTCATTTCCCTGCAACTCTGAATTGAACAATCTCTTGAGAAATTCTCTGGGTTTCCATTTTGTTTTGTTCCCTCAATACCTTTTCATATCATTATACCATTTTATTGGTGCTTGGTTTATCCTGTGTGTTGGTGCCACTTTTAAGACCTTCTTTAACAAATGGCTTGTAAACCAATTGCTCTGTTCTTCCCCTTGAAATCAGGTCAGTGGGGATTGTCAGGACTGTGTCTCAAAGGGGAACACTACACAAGTCTTCAGGAGTTTTCCTAGTCAGTGAGAGAAATTCTTCATTTTAGATGTTTCCTACCATCACTTGTAATCAGACAGGCTCTCTTATGGGTTTGTCCATGCCAAGCTCTTGTAACCTGTGATGATTTCTCTTGTCAGCTCTCTCTCGCTTATCTGGACTACTTTAAACACCTTGTCCCTTCCCAGAATCTTCTCTCCTTAATCACATGAGCCATTTTCTCAGACCTACTAGAAGTTCATTCTACTTTCAATCCTTGTGGTCCACATGGAAAAAATTTTCTTGTCAGCCATACTTTCTCTTTCTAAACTTCTCCTCAGTTTCCAATTTATATGGCAATTGCTCTTACTCTAATCCACTACAGACTCCCTCACCCCTACTCTTGTCATGACTCTTGACTAATTTGAGTGAATTGCAAGTTAATTACTATTGGAGAGATTTGGGTTTCTTCATGATTTGCTGAGCTCCATACTAAATTACAATGTCTTTATGAGGCACTAACTTACCACCACTCCAGATCTATGCCCTGCTCCAACCATTTGGCACGGTCAGGAGTGACCATAACAATTTTGCTTACGTTGTTAGTTTGTTTATTACAAAGCACAATTCTGGAATATGGATGACTTTTTCACTCTGGTGTTGCTGCTATGTCCAACAGTACAAAAGGTTTTCCTTCTTGTTCAAGACAATTTTTCTAGAAACTTCATTATAGACATGCAAATTTAGGAGAAGTATAATATGTTTTCTTCTTCCTTGTGCTTTCATCTAATGGTATTTTTTGCACTGTGGCCAAATAAGCTTTTTAGTAAAATGGTAAAACATTTAAAAGAAAATACACATATACAGATTGCCCAGCATATGTAGCAAAGTATGTTTTACTTTAGCTTTTATAGGACCCGTATTTGATGGTGTGATTTCTTCAAAATGTAGATCACTGAAAATATTGATGAAAAACACAGACATCTTTTTGAAATATGTTATGTAACTGAAAATTATTTCATCTTTAAGTACACAGTGAGTATTAGGTTAGCACTTAAAGTAGTTGCCTTATGCAGAAAAATTTTGATGGAAAAAGATTTAGGCTGTTGTCATAGAGGATCCATGTTGTGGTGTGTGTTTGTTTTAACAGTTTATTATTAGCAGTTTTTTGTTAATGGTTCATTCCAGAATTCCCCTATGTTTTCCCTTAACTAGTTTGTCCCCTAAGTTGTGCCCACCCCTGAGGTGTCTTTCACTGTATCCCCCACCCTCATCTCGGGCATCTTCCCTGCCAGTTATTGTGACCCTGCCCCTCATTCCGGAACCTTCCTTGTCAATCCCACACTGGGCCAATCCCTGCCGAGCCCTCCCTTTGGGAAATCCCCTAGACCTTGATGCCCCATTGGTCCATTTGAATTGTTCCCTTCCCACGTGTCTCCTCTTTCCCTGTGCATTGTAAACCCTGCCTGTTGCTCCTCCCAACTCCCCCTGCCCTATTGGGTGATGATTTGTGTCCACCCCTGAGACTTTCGCTGTATGAAACCCCTGCACTCCCTTCTCCCAGGTCTTTTGTCGCTGAACGCTCCTGGAATGAACTTCTTTGGGACTCAGGCAGAGGAGCTCTCCCTCATCCTTGTTCCTGTGTGTGGCAGCCAGTGCCATAGAGCGCTGGTCCCCCACAGCTGCACCCCGCGCTGCGCGGCTTTCGGGGGCAGACGGTGCCGGGCGAGCTGGGCTGAAGAAAATCTGGCACCGTGTCAGCTCCACGTCTCTAGATGCTGAAAAGTAAAAATAGGCTTGATGTGATTCCTCCAAAATTTTTGTTGAAATCTCTGCCTCCTTAAAAGAAATGGTTTTTTTCTTGTTTTTGGTTTGGTTTTCTGGTGGGGTTTTTTTTCCTCCCCTGCAATCTCTTGTCTCCTTTTTGTTTTTTATTCAACTTAGTATGTGAAGAAGTGTTAATGGTTCAGCTACGAGTTGATGGAGCTGCAGTAGTTTCATTATGTAAGTTTATGACTACAAAAATACAAGGGTTTTCAGTTAATTACTCCTGAAAACCTCTACATTCATTCCTAGACTGAGAAGTTCAAAATCCATGCATCTTCTCCTTGACTGCACCCTGACTCTTGTTGTCTCAACATTTTTAGCCATTAAATATTAACATTCTATGAAAATTCAGTTAGTGGAACTATCCAGTCCAGTTTTATCACATAGGGATTTCTCTGTGTGCTCTCATTTAGTTAGTGATTGGCATCTGCAACTTAGAATCATCCCTGAATCTTGGTGTGTATTTAATTACAGAATTAACTTTGTTATGTCATTTTGAATCACTGGCTGAAGAGGCTCTCATGTGATTTTGAAAGATCAAGGATTTTGGAGACTTCTACTCTTTTATTGAGATCCTCGCTCCATTTAATGCCTAACATAGGTAGAGAAGCTTTCCTAGGTGCACAATGATCTTCTGTGTCAGTGAAATTAAAAAGATGTAATGTGGAAAGAAAAAAGTTTGCCTGTGGTAGCCTGTGTATGTAAATTCCTTCTGATTGTCTTCTGTGTCCTGAAAAAGGGCAAGTAGATTTTTCTGTGCTGTGGGCTCAAACTATGTCTTGATCTCTGCATGAGAGGTGAATGTTTGTGGTAAATGTGGCTTTCGTAATGAGGACCTGCTGTTCTGCATGAAGCACTGTCACAAATAATAATAAACAGAGCTCAGTTTTTGCCTTTGCAGTAGGAGGAAAGCTGGGTAGTGAATCTTCTTTCCACAACTGTGTCAACAACAGGTCCTCATTACCTGTCCATGGCTGCTGAAAACTGATTTATCCTCTCATGGTCAGAATGCTGCCCAAGCCCCTTATTTTTAGTAAGTTTTTTTTGAAAGGGAAAAAAAGTTATTTTTCTCTTACTGTTTTTTAAAGGATTTTGTTGGCACTCCCTGAAACTTCTCCTTTTGCTGCTTCCAGTCAGTTCAATTGTTAATGGATTTTGTGGGCATAGGGCCTGTGAGCTGTAGGAATTGCAAACACACGGTTCCAGCTGAGCTCCTGAACTGACAGGTGATCATCTTATTAGGAGCAGGGAAATAAGGCTGTGGTTTCTGCTCAAGATTTGCCTTATTATGCCTGCTTTTGCAGTAAATGCATTAAGAGCCTACTTTCTTTGTGGAGAAGGAGAAGCTCTGTAATTTAATTATGAATTATATCACTTTTGCTCAGTTTCTTCATTTTCCTGTGTGCTGTTTTCCTCTGGAGCAATCTACAGTTCCTCTGGGCTGCAGGAAGGAAGCATAGGAAAAACAGTGCAAGAGCCTTTGACTTAAGAGGACAGAGCAAATGAAGAACTGGAGAGTGAAAACCCCTTCAGGAAGGTTACTTTGGTAAAGGCAATAGAGATTTCTATTACTGAATATTTGATTTTGATGATGTCAAAGAAACAGAGAAACCAGATGGGAAGAAATTGTCTTTATCTCACAGTATAATGTAGAGAGGAACAGGTCTTCCCACAGATGCAAGGTGAGACAGCTTGAAATTCAAGTCCTTGGGCGTATTCTTGTTGGTCTCAGGGATCCTCCTTACTCCTGGAGTAGATAAGTAGTAAGGACAGACCCATGTGGCAGAGGGGATTCCATGTCACATTTATTTATTGCACTTTGCACTTCTCTAGTGTGGTCATGATCTCTAAACGGAGTCAGAACTGCTACTGAGGCCCTTGGGGCTCCTCCATCCAAGGCTCCAGCTTTAACTTAAAGATTTATATCCTTTATCTCACTCATGGCTACTGCAGGCTTTGTGATATACTCAGAATCAAAAACCCCTTCAAGGCCTAAACTTCATAAATCTTAAATCCTATGAACTCCTAGTTCCTGGAGTACTGGTTTCAGGAAACACTATGTTACAAAAACTGTGAGTCCAGTAGACTTGGTTTCTAGCAGAGACTTTAATTAAAATAGGACTTAATTAGATGAGAAACCTCTGCTGGGAGTAATTAGAAATATTTCTGAATGGGTTGAGTTAGATGAGTAATCCACTAAAACTATGCAAAGCCATGGCTGTCCAGCTTCCAGCAAAGTGAGTGAGAAAGGAAGTGAGAGCCTCTCCCTAGAGGCAATTTCTTCTGGAACAGGAGGGAAAACTTCACAGCTGATGGAGCCTGCCTTGTGCCATTCCTCCTCTGAAAGCAGTTTTTATCAGACAGTGGTTATGGTTAAAAACACCACTCCTGCAGCAAGTTGAGGCAGCCCACACTAGAAAGGGGAAAGGATCTAATTCTGTGCCAGCTGCCATAAGATTTGAGCTTAGTCTTCTCTACTGCCAAACCCAAACTGAGGCACTGCCCTATGCTGGAGTGAACACACACTCAGGAGAAGATCAACATAGTATTCATGGTTTGCAATGGGAGGATTTGGAGGCTGGCATGTGGTTTTCTCTCTTATTTTTTTTCTTTCCACCCTGTTTTAATTGTATTTCAGAGTGGAACAAAGAGCTTTATGTGAGGACATATCTGTCTTTCCCCCTCACCTTTTTCAATAAATCAAAGTATCTACAGATATAGCTTAGGATGAGACCAAGTTGATAGCTTCAAAAAGTCTCAGTTCAGAATGAAATTAGGCTTACAATGCCTGCATTCTTTTCTTCTGGGCTGACTTTTGGGACGACACTTGTGGCTAATAACTTTTTTTTGATGGTGCATGTGAGATAGTTGTAGGTAGTGTGAGGGTCAGGACAAATAACCCCCCCCAATTCGTTGACAGAGATTTAGTATGTGGATTTTTACACAATATGCTAAATGTTGTTAAGACTCATTCTCTGTTCGCATTTTATGGCTTATTAATTTCTTAAAAGCATCTCAGCTGAAAACAGTTTTTATTTTCACGTGTTTCATGATGGAAGAATTATCTGATGGGAACTCCGACTTCCTGTGATCCCCATTGGCTATATTCAGAGAAGCTCTAATATGATTATCCTCACCTTTAGGGGTATTTGTGTAAGCATGAACTGAAATTCAGAAGAGCTTTTCATACTTTGCTACTGAATTTTTCAGGGAACTGGACTCCTGTTATTTAACATTTCTACTTCCAGAGGTCTTGCCTCTCCACAAGCAGCACTTAAATGGAACAGCCAAGACTTTTGAGGGCTCACATCCAAGACTTACAAGCTTGACTAGAGATGTCATAAATTCTGAACTGCAACTCTTCACAAGATTATCCTAACTTCTCTGAAGCGCTGTGCACCTTTTGCTGAAGCCAAGTGCTGGTATGCAAATATTCTCTTTGTATCATACTTTCCAGTTTGAATTTCTCATCCTGAAGAGCTTACAATTTGCCACAATATTTCAGTTCTGTTCTTGTCACCATAAAAAATTATGGTCGTGCCTTTATATATACCTGTAACAGTGGATTGGTTTATTTTTAAAAAAGCCTCAACTTCAAAGACACAAGAGGGGGGACAAGTTGTATGCTTAAAATATAGCATATGAAGTAACCAGAAAAATGCAAAGGAGAAAGATCAGTTGTTCTCTCAAATCCTTTAAATTCTAATTTGTTTAATACTTGAGTAGAAGAAATCGAGTTTTTATATGCCATTTTTAGCTGGAGTCTCACCATTAAATCACTTCTGGTATTTGAGAAATGCTTATTAAATTAGTTTATTAAAATGACAGTATATTTCCACCGTCTGTTGTGGTTCAGATTCTGTTGGCTGGACTGTTCTTGCGCAGCACCCAGTAAGTGTTTGTGTTTCTGCACCAGTGTATGGGATTTGCAATAATGGATGTCATAACCCTCTGCTGAAGCTTTGGAAAAACTGGCCATCAATCACCATGTACAGTCTTTTCAATTGTAGCTCCCAGTAAATGTGTTTTCTTCATTTATTTGGAAGCTATTATGCTGTCATTTAAAAGCCCAAGAGAAAGGGGAAAAAGCCCTTTTAATGAGACTTTGTGCACTCTGTTTTTTAATAATAATAGCTTGTTTCATGTTAAATTTTGAGCATGTAGCTCCTTAACAAATAGATTTTTAGTTGGTTCACATAATCAAAAGCAGTACAACGGGCATATGAGCATCTGCTCTGATCCCAGCTTTCAAACACAGAGCAGAGAACAAACATCCATGCTGTCCCTAGTTTAGACTTTGAAAAGTCAAACCTTTCTTCCTTGTGTAATTGCCCTAACAGATCTCATCAGTGCTGGTTCACATGCTGTGTTTCACAGATCACAGACATTTCAAAGCTTGCTTGCTGATGAGGAAGGGGCTCTGTAGCCATCAGCACCAAGCCAGCCTGGCTTCCTGCTCCCCTCCAGCTCTTACTTTATTGCTTTATGTCCTTTGCTGGTGCTTAAATCTCCAGGTTAAATTTTTGTACTGCCACAACAGGCCTGGGCATAGAGCAGAAAGCTTGGTGTTTGCCTTTGTTTCTTGTTCTCCCTCTCTGATGCCTTAAGTTTTAGTCTTCATGTTTTTTTAGTTTCTGTGCTGTTTTGGTGGGTAGTTTCAGGTTTCATATTAAGTGCTACTAAACTCCTTTACAGAGTAGAGAGACAAAACAAATCCTTCTCTAGCTTGGTGCCAAGGACAACTTTCAGGCCCAAGAACAAAAGCAGTGGTGAAGTGAGAAGGAAAAACCAAGAGGATGGAGCTTCATAACCTGAAGCTGTAATTGGACAATTGATACTAATGTGCTGATGGACCAGAACTTACCAAAGTGTGGGATCTCGTGATCAGTTGTCCATTTTGTGACCATTTTGGGGCATCTTGGGTGTGGCCCAGCCGGGCTCTGGTGCTGCCCAGGTGTGCCCATTGAGGGCTTTTAATAAATCCCTGCTTTATCCTCTTGCTCTGTCTCTGTTCCAGGTCAGCCTCCAGAAGGCATCAGCTCCAGGATGAATGCACAAGTCTTTTGGGTTACTTGTGTTTGAAGGGAAATAGTCTAAAATTGTTTTTAAAAAATAATTCTTTTAGGTCACATAAATGTATCCATATAACCAATATTTTAATAAGTGAATCAAATTGGAAGACTATGAGGAAAAGAGTACAATTTTTAAGAGGCTTCTAGAAATTTTATTATGCTTCTAGATTTATACTTCGTAGAAAAAATGAATTTAAGATATTAAAAAAAATCCCACCTTCATAAACACAACCACATTCCTGTCAAGTGTGCAGCTTCCATGCATTGAAACATTAGCATCTGACAATGTTTCCACAGTTTTTACATATTGGAACAGGTTTTATTGGTAGTAGTTCATAGTATTCGAGAAACTTCAATGAAAAATTAGGATAACTTCATAATTATTGTACTTCATGGTACAATCAACAAATCACCATTTTCTTCCACTAATTTTACCTCAGGTTCATTAAAAAGTGCTTCTATAGTTTTGCATCTCATTCTTGTTTAGGAAACAGCCATGCAAAATCTCATTTTGAAAAAAAAATCTATCTTTTAAACCATATTAAAAACTGTAGATCCGCAATTACAGCAAGATTCAAGAAGTTCCTTCCATCATATTTTTCTTAGTCTTGAAAATCTGAAAAAAAAAGTGAAGAATTCAGTGCTTTGTGAAAATTTACTACAAGTGCAAGTACAGATAGTCATTGCTTTACCTGCAAACAAAAGAAAGCGAGTTGTATAAGACTTCTTAAGTAGGTTTTCCTTCTGAAAATGCTGAAAACAATTATATTAATAGTGGCTTGTTTCTTTATTTATCTTGAGTGCAAGTTTTCCCTGCCTTGTGATATAAAGGTAGCCATGGCAACTTATCATTTTAATTACTCACTTGCAGTGCATTTCTTAGGTAAAAATTATGTAGAACCTGCACTTGATATCTGAAGTAATTAATTCTGTTTTCCTTTAGATAATAGTTCAAGATAAATGTTCTTCTATAAAAAAAAGTAACTGAAACAAAAATTCCCAGTTGTGAAGGAGACAACAAATTTGCACTTGAAATTTTGTTGGTGTATCCACTGACTGAAAGACAGGGATTTGCTGTGTTTATAAAATCCTCACCCCTCCTGGAGAACAAGGGAATTCCCTCAGCTCTAAGGAAGTGTTTGAATTTCATTTATCTGTCAGAAGTAGTTCTGCCAGCACTGGCCTTTCAGCACTTGCAGTGTCTCAGAGAATGCTAAAAGAAAACTTAAGTTATTTCTTTCTGGCTCTGCAACAGGCTATGGCAGGCTTTTCTCAGTGCTCTCGCAGGTGTTTTTAGGACAGAACAGAAATAAATGTTGAACTCTTTCCCTAATCCATAAACAATTTTTGATAGCTGTATTTAGGTGGAAAACAGGCATCTGTTTGTAGTAACAGAGTTGGTAGTTCTGTGCTAGGAGTAGCTTGTCAAGTCTGAAAATGAACCTTTTCCCTTGGAATCTCAGATTTGTGAGTGCTCCAAAGCATTACAGAGAGCAAAGGGGTTTGATAATGGGCTTTATCATTAAGTGGTACTTTGGGTTTGTACTTTCAGTCTGTGCTCCTTGCCAGGTGATAACTTATTTAGCTCTGCATTTGGATATTATTCCTGAAACTCTCTACTATGAATATTGAACACAATCTGTGGTCCTCTAATCACTTCAGCAATCCTTTCAGCTAACTCTTTGCTCAGAGCTATGGCCCACATGCTTCTCATTCTGTGACTGCAGTGCACCGGTGTGATTGCCACCTCATAAAAAGTGTCATTTTTTTCTTCTTTAGGGTAAAATTTTAATTTGCCTCTCTTCTTTTTGAAGTCCTAAATCAGAAACCAGGAGCTGATGATATCAACGAGTAGATGAGGATGTTGAGTTGCATTCAACTCTTGGATGGTGAAGTAGACACGTTGCCAGAAGAGAACAATGCAGTTTCTTTGTGTCAGATTGGTACTAAACTTTTTCAGGACATCTGGAAACCTTTAGTGATAAATTTGCTTGCAAATCATTGGGATGTGTTCAGGAATTCCATAGCCTGATTCTTTTGGATTCCGTTGGAGCTAGTTAAAATTACCACGGTGGGCTTTTATGTATATTTGTGAAACAGTTGTAAAATCCATTTATTTCACAGCAGTTATTAGGAGTTGAGATTTTTTTTTTCTTTAAGAATCTGATTCACGTTAATTAAATGGAAATAAAAAATCTCATGGAGAGAGCTTGCTATACAGGAGTCACAGACAAGCTGACAAGTGTTTTGGGGACACATTGGTGCTTAATTCATCTTTGAGCCATGTGCTTGCTGTATCTCTGCTTCAGGCAGAGGAAAGAATTTCCAGTTCCCCTTCCTGGGTTTTGCCAGCCTTCTCTGCCTTTCTGCTGGAGTAGCTGCTTAAGCAAGAAAAACATTTGGAGTGAATCCACCTCTGCAATTCCAGAGCTTGCTGTAGTGTGGTGCTTCAGCCTTCTTACCGAGGGCCTGCTGCTGTGGGAGGGCGAGGAGGCACAAAGAGGGCTGAAAGAGCTGTGTGGTTTCTCTTTAGGAGATCTTGTCAATGGGCAGTAATTTAGTCAGGGGTTGTCAGTGGCCTGCTGCAAGTGATGGAAAGCTGCCTGGAATGTGTGGAGCAAAGGCAGCCCTGGGCGTTCTGTGTGTTCAGTCTGGGGGGATCAGGCAGCAGCCCAGGTGCACAGCCCTCCATCTCTCTGTGCTCGTGCTTTGCAGGGGTCACTCAGTCATCCAGAGGGATGGGTGACTTCAGAGGGGCACAGCTTGCTGCACTTACAAATGTCGAGGCAGAGATGTTATTTCAATTGCAGACATTTGGGAAGCTGGGAAAGAGGGCTCGTGGCAGTAAGTGCAGAGTCGCAAAAGTTCTGGGTGAGGGCTTGAGTGTGCAGAAATTGGGGAAGCAAAGGTTTCATGCACCTTGTGTGTCTCTTTCCATGGCCCTAGGTGTGGAATATGTCAGCATTTTTAGGTGTTCCTTGTATGTTATCTGTCTGGAAAGAACTTGGTTCTTTATTGGCAATGGTGCCCATGCAAGGAAACACAGCAGCGCTGGCACTTGATTTCCTTAATATACCAGAAGAAATAAATTTGGTCTGAGCCTTCTCCAAGCTCTCTGGACAGTCTGGCTGGGAATTGCTGTGAGCTCTGAGCTGAGTGCCAGGCTCCAAGCTTCCCAAACTAGCAGAGCAGCTGAGCAATTCGACTGTGCTTTTTGCAGCCTGGCTGCCTGGGATGGAGCCAAATTAGGCAGCCAGTTTCTCAGTCTTGGTATGTAAATAAAGGAGGGTTGTGTCCCTCAGTATCAACCCCTTAGACTGGAGGGAAAACAACTAAGAGGGGTTAATGAATGAATTCCCTAAACCTCAGTGCACTAGAACACTAGAAGAAGAGGCAGGAGAGAAAAGAATAAGTTGTTTTTTTATTATTTTTTTTTTAAGGGGAGCAGGCACTCATTGCACTTAATCAAGTGGAGAATAATCTGGGAGCCAAAGACCCTTAATTATGTTTTCATTTGGTATGATTTTTGTTTGTCTGACAGATCTCTTTGGCAGCCATGTAAAGAGGTTCTGCTATGTTTTGAGCCGTTTGTATTCCATGTGTGAACTATTACCCACATCTTTAAGCAAAGAGTTCACACAGAGAAATGAAAATTCACCTGCACTTCTCTAAGGTGATGGAGTCAATCCCCAAATGACTGCAAACTGTGTGGGCGTAGGAGAATTTTGGATTGCAGAACACAGTGGTAAATGCTGAATGTGCAGAATGGCTTAATTTCCTGTGTGCAGGGCTGAGCAAGGTTATTAAGAAGCCCTTTCAAGTTTAAGGTTTTCCCCAGGGAAACTCCAGAAACACAGCTGCTTGAAAGGAGAGAGAGAGGGAGGAAAAAAGTAAGAATGAAAAGGAGCTGAAACATGAAGATGCTGGCTGTGTGCTACAGAGAAGTTGGAGGCAATATTTTGCACAAACCTGAGATGAAGCAAGATAGCAGCAGCAGGAATGGGAGAGGGGACAGGTTTCTAAGTGCCTCTCTGCTTGTGCCTTACTCAAACACGTGGCAGGTATAGAGCTGCTGACACGTGGTGGAATAAATTCCGTGAGTGCTGAGCAAGTGTTGAATCAACAGCTATGGATGAGGAAAGGAAGAGAGAAGAAAATATGTGTTTGTTACGTTTTGGGGAACTGTCTGTGAAACTTGGATTTGGTGACTTTGCTGTATCATTGGAAGTATCCATGGGAGTGGAATCCAGTAGGTGCTGCCTGATGCAGGGATATTTTTCTGGAGAGATACGAGTGTTTCTGGAGAAAGCAGCAGCCAAAATCCAAGAAAATGCACATGGGCTAGACAAGTCCTTTAAAAAGATAAAGTTTCTGAGAGGCTTTCTAGAATTTTTCCGAAACTCATGAGACAAACCTTTAAGTGTTGTGGAAATGGAGGAGAAAGCAGCACAGGGATGGGGATGAGTGAAATTTTTGAGCTGTCAGAAGCAAAGCAAATGGATTCCGTAACACTTTGCAAAGTAAACATTTGCTTTCGGTAGTGTCATATGTATCCCTAAATAAGCCCCATCATTTGCCACCCTGGCTGTGTTGTTTTGGGGAAGATGGGGTGTGTGCACCACACACTGCTACGCTGTGAGTAAGGATGGTTGGATCAGCGTGGGAACACGAACACACTCAAATCCCCCAGTGTTGTTTTGAAGGAACGTGTGATGCCTTCCTACAGTGGGCTGCTCTTGGAGGAAGGCTCTGGCATGAGGAATAGTTTCATATAACTGCATTATATCAATGTCTTGGATGACTTCGCTCCTTGGCCAACTTAATTATTTTTATGAAGAATGCCATGTAGTGTCAGAAGCAATGAGATGCTGGAATTCTGTATCTAAAATTAGTTTAAACTTAGTTATTGCTATAGTGTCAGTTAAAAAAAAAAAAAAAGTCCCAATGTCAGCACGTACCTGAGAAAAGAAAGTGTAATCTAACTAAATATATTTGTATAGTACAGCTTGCCAGTTTCAGCTTCCACAAGTGACTGATTTTATTTGGAAAGGGTAGGAGTATTTTAGGTTCGACTCTTTCACATTCTAGAACTGTAAGGTTTCATAACCCTCACTGTAATTTGAAATGTGTATCAGATGTTATAATTTAAAAAAAAATATTAAATTCCTCTTGTCTTCTCCTACGAATAATACAGGCAAAGGGATTATAGAATAGAGTTACTTCAAAAGTGGTGCAATGAATTTCTACCTCAAAATGTAGAACAGAGATACCAACACCATCAGTGTCTTTGTGAGATCGTGGAATTAGATGATATTTGTATTAAGTCACTTCTGGTTTCATATTTTAATGCTGCCAGCAGAGGATGACACCTTCTTTAGTGTAATTTACTTTTTAAAATCACCTCTATGCATAGTGAATTATATTGCAGGTATCTGTACTTTGACATGCATTTCACTCAGCTTAGGCTGCATATAGGAGACATATTTTTCTTTCACCATTAGTATTCACAATCATATTTATTCTAATTTAAACCTTGTTGAATTCTTTATCAGCTCTAAGTAGACTGAAAGGCAAGTGCACAGCCTTCAATGTGATAAATTTTGTGCCTCATTTTTTGGGTACTCCGTAAGAAATGTCATGAAAAAATAAAGTTTTTAAAAATATTGCATTAGTCATAATGAAGTATTTTCATTATCAGGTTCATTAGCTTATAGTTTTTTAGCAGAATAATTAGCTGAGCTTCAGTTAAGCTGGGAAATGCCTAGCACTTCTGGAAATAAATTGTCTTTCTGAGACTTCTGAACTTCAGGCTGAAGTTTTCTGGAGTAAAAATTGAGGTGTCTAATATGTTTGGAAATAAATATATTTTCAGCCTGCAGTTTCACATAACAGTTTGCCGTGGTTACAGCCTATATAACCAGGTGGAGTATTCCTTCCTCTGTTCAAAGACACATCTGTGGATCAGGGAAAGGCGTTTCTGACCTCCAGTGTGAGTCTGATGATGGCAAACTTGTTCATCAGAGTGCTATTATAGGGCACAAGAAAACACCCATGTTGGTGTTTGAAGGTGCAAAACTCTTCCTTGCCAAGGGCAATTCTATCCCAGTGGGCTGCTCCATTTCTTGTTGCTGAACCTCAAGACAGACGTGGCAAATGACATTCAGAAATCACCAGGAGTGGCAGCAGAGATGAGCAAACAGGAGCTTTTGTTGAGCGAGGAGTTACCTGCCATAGGAGTGACCTTCAGCTTAATATGCGCTTGTCTGTATTGATTTTATCTTACAGCATGTTATTGAACACAAAAGCAAGATGAGCCAAATCCCCCTTATTGTTCTTGAATGCTGCAAGACTCCTTATATGAATAAGGGGACTAGGAGGTGACTCTATAAAAAGAATATTTAGCTGGGTTTTTAGATCATCTGCCAGATTCTAATCTCTGTAGGCATAGAAACAGGGGTTTTTTTTCTTTGACAGCCACGCATCTGAAATTAGAGTTTAACTCCTACAGTTGTCAAAATAGATTTTCTGTGGTTTCAGAGCTTTTTCTAGCATCAAAAGAATATTCAGTTTAAGTTTCATCCCTGTCTTATGAGGACTTAGGTTAGATTTTTCTATAGGCTGATTTCTTGTCCTTAGATACAAGACGTGGTGCAGCTTTTAAGTCCCAAATTCTTATGATTTCTCCTAAAGGAGGGAGCATTTTAAGCCAGGCAGTTTGGATGATGAGGGCCATTGGAGGTTATGTCTGTGTAGTTGTTGTCAATCAATGCTGGGACTCTCCACACCTTTTTACTAAATTTCAACCTAAAGACCGCCAAGGTAGTTTAAAAATTCCAGGCTAACGTAGATCAGAATGAATATTTTTATAACAAGGGGATCAGGAGGATCTACTGCTCAGCCAGGAGAAATTTCCAGAGGTGACCCAGTGACTTTATCTATCACCTGACTGTGGCAGAAACTTTGCCTTTTTTTTTTTTTTTTCTTTTTTGTTTAATCCCTTCACTATTCCCAGCTTCTTAATGGAATACAACTCAGAAATATACACGGAGTTAATTGAACAAAAAAATTCAATCAGCTCACCTACGATGATGCAAAATACTTTATTCTCAGCACAAATTTTAACCTTTGAAAAGAAAAACCAGCAGCTTTGTAAATTCCCACTGGAGACTGTGCTATAAGTTTGGAAGGCAGAGAGATGGCAGAGAGAGGAAAAAATCATAACAGAATATGATAAGAAAGAATACTCTCTCTCTGATATTAAATTTTTTGACAGTAATGGCCTTGTAAAAATATGAGTAATATAGAGTCCACGAAACATTATACATCTACAAGTGTGAAAATAATTTAGGCAAAACAGGAAGACCTCTTTTTTAATGCCTTTATCTAGGCAGATCTAGGAGATTGTTCCATTTGCTTTAAATTTTCTGGACACCTTACTTTTCCTGCAGTAAAATATTGTGCTAGTATTTCTTATTCCCTTCACTGTTGGTAGCTGAAATTTATGCATGGAATTAAAACCACCTCCCACACTGGGAGTCGATCCATTTGAGATCCTACTTGGGAAATTAATTTTCTCTTTCAGAGGAAGAAGAGCAGGTAAAGATCTCAGTCATCTCCTCTGTCATCCTGCTTCAGAGCAGAATCAGCTGTAGTCTTTTCATCCCTGGCAGATGAGGATGTAACTGCTCCTAAAGATCTCCCATTATGAAGTCTCTTCAGCATCCTTAAGGAAATCTATCCTGAGCTTAAGTGTCCTTACAATTAGAAAGATTTGCCTAATATCTAACCTAAATCTCCTTAGCTGTAAGTTAAGCTCATTAATTCCTGTGATATCCCAAGTAAAAATGGTGAACAGATTCTTTCCTTCCTTTTAGTACATTAAAATTATTATCAAATCTCTTCTCTCTCTGCTTTTCTGTAGCCTGAGAATCAACAGTTTATTAAACTCTTCTTGTAGGACAAATTTAAGACCTTTGGTTCTTAGGGGTTTTTTCTTTTTTTTTTCTTTTGTCTTTATTTTTTTAAAACTTACTTTTGCAAATTGTTTAGCTTTTTCTTGGACAGCACTGGGATCCAATATTTCAGGTGATACCTAGATGAACTGTTATTTATGGAGCACAGTGTGTTTCTGTACCTCTGAGGAAATTGTTCCTGTTCTTGTAAGGCCATGACATTTACTGAGTCATAAACAATTTATAATCTGCTACAGCCTTCTGATCAGGTCTTCAGGATTCCTAGTTAGCTGGCTAATCACTATGTTTCTTTTTGCCTTTACATCTCTTTGTTCCTTTTTGAACTGCCTTCACTTTTCTAGATTACTTTTCCAATTAGTCATATTTTTCTGGAGGTGTTTGTTTTGTTCAGGATACTTTTGTGTTCTTGTAGAACTTCTTGCACTCCTCTGTTTGCTTCACAAAAGAATTGTGTGCTCTCTAATCGTGTTACTGAAACCATCAAACAGGAACAACCAAGGCAGCCACTGAAGGAACTTGATTTGATGTTCCCTCTCTAATGGTGGGCACCTAACAAGTGTAGAAAATTGTTTTCCATCCTTATTAGTACTGCCTCAGTAGTAGAATAATAGAGTCCACAAGGGTTTAAGTTTGGTGACAGTTATTTGTTGCCTTGTTTTTATTTTCCTTTTTTTCCCAAGCTTGCTCAAAAGAATGTACACGAACTTACAAGTATCAGGAGATTTAACATTTATCGTTTTTTCCTCCCCTTCTTCCCCTTTTCTTTCCCCCCCTGGTTTTCATGCGTTCATTACCTTGTTACAGAAAAAAATTAAATGTATTTTTGGTGACTAGTTTTTTGCCAAATCTCATTATCTAGAAGTTGACAACTAGTCTGATTATTTATCTCAGTACTTTTCCAGGAAAGTAATGACACTTTTCTGGAGCTGTCTGACCCTCTTTTTTGCCTCCTGTTTTTTGCATGCAGACAGAAACAACATTTTCCTTTTTCTGCCTGTCCAGTACTCCACCATTGTCATGACTTGCAACTGGTAGTTAATTTTGACATTGCCTCAGTCCGATCTGTAACAAAGTAAATCCACCCTAGCTGTTTTGAGATTAAGTTTAATTTATCCATATAGTCCTAGATTATTTTTCCTTTTTTTTTTTTTCCCTGATTCACTGGTATTAACTGTACTGGCAGCCAGCTTGCAATTACATCACTAATGCAAACTGAAGTAAGAAGATATTAAATTTTTGGCCTTCTTGATTTTCCTCTTACAAGATTTTCCTCACTATGCAGTAGCAGATCAGTTTTATTATTTATATTTTTCTCCCTTTGCGTATGCATGTCCTTCTCGAGCTACAAATACACTTTGAGAATCACTTCAATCAGCCTGTTGTGTCTGTCTGCTCTTAGGTTTTGCATTTTGTATATGCACTTGTGCTATTCCTTTCTACTTATCTCTGGTAATCAAAACCTTTTTGAAATTCTGGCCTTTGAAGTGAATAAATAAATTTGTTCCTTAGTGAAGTGACATCTTCATGATCATCTGTTTCACACTCAGATACTCTGTCTTTAACTGTCCTATTTTAGTAAAGGAACTTCTGGTTCTCCTTTATCTTAACGTTTTTCTCTCTCTCTAAGCATATTCAAAGCATGTTGTATTCTGCTTTCATGATGTCTTTGGTTTCATTGCATATTATTCTCTCCTTTTGTTTCAACATGACTGTCAGCTACACTTTTGTGGTGACTCTTGTGGGTAAATAAAAGGGTTGTTAATAATCTTCTCTCTCCAGCAACTTGGAGGACTGTGTGGACTTCAAGGAAAAGTGTGAGCAATTTCTGTAGAGATGCAAAAGGGTTCAGGAGAGAAGGATCCTGCAGACAGATTTAGACAGTGCACATGATGTGACAGATCTTAAAAACCGGGATGCGTTTGTACCACCAAAATAAAAACTGATCTAAGTTTTATACTGAGTTTCCCTTGGGAGATTCTTTCTTTCTTTTCCTTCTTGGAAGCTTATAATATTTCTTTGAGTGTGTTTTCCCTCCTTGAGAAACACAGCTCTCCTGCAGACAACTACTGAGTTGGCATTGTAACATAGACAAAACTGCAAAAGGAGGGTGAAGGGAAAATATCAAAGTAGTATCCACTTCTAGGAGAAAAAACTAAGTTGTGACTGTTAATTATATGGCTGGTTGGAACATATTTAAAGATGGACTTGGCTTTTTTCAAGGTGTTCTTTTGTTGATTATGGTCACATCTGCCCAACATCATATTACAAAATTGAACTAATATCCCATGCTACAGAGGAACTTCTGGTAAGTCTGGAGGCAAAAAGTACAACTAGTATTTTCACTTTAAGACGCCTTTCATTTCAGGATCTTGCTAAAAAAAGATTACACACACTGATTTTCCATTTCTAAGTGCATAATTTAAATTTTCTTGCCTCAGAACAATTCCATTCTGTTTTCAATTGAAGTTTCTGTAAGATATGTTAAAGTAGATGAGTAAATGAGTTTGCAAAATTACTACAGAAAGGCCACTGAGAACATACCAATTCTGACCATTATTCGTAGTATTTAGAGTTTTAGGAGAACTCAGGAGATGTTCTCCATAAAAGTTGAATATTTATGTCACAGAAGTATAGGGGTTTTTGTAATGTTTTATGTGAAGTAAATATTCAAGATATTTTCTGTATGAAATATAATTTTAAAAGTCTCAGTTGGAGATTGTCTCTTTGTTCTGCACTCTTATCCCTTGCCTGCATCTGCAGAGGGTTATGAAGTTATTTCAATGATACTAAATTACAGAAAGGACTAATTCAGTCATTCCTTATCATTTGCATATAGTAAAAGCAATTGGTAAACTTAGTAAAATTAGTTTGATGGCTATTGTAGGTTCTTCATAGACTTCTTGCTTCACATAGGCTGAAGGAGGGAATGGTGTGCATTTTTTCTTTATCTTTTTTAACTACAAAATTGAAAGAGATTTCATACTTTAATTTCACAATGATATCTAGCTTGTCATGTTTGTCTGTGCACTATGTACTGTATAACCTTTAGATCAATGAATTTTCCATTTTGTCCCAAAGTGCTTCTTGCATCAAACAAGTGACAAAAATGGGTTTTATGCATATTTTAGATGCCTACAATACCTTTCATAGTGAATGAAGTTATAAACATCTGAAAACAGTCACTGCCCATAACTGTGGAGCTCAGCTGTGATGGAAATGCACCATCTTGAGTAGTTTTAGAAGCATAAAATATTAACAAACCATCTGTATCAAATAATAAGTTAATAACACCTCTTGGTAAATGCTCTGATACTTGTGTCTGCTGCTTTCACTTGGTGTTTTATATAAATTCACAATTTCACTTTGTGCTTTATATAATATAGTTCAGGTATGGTCCTTCATCCATTTAGAAATATATAGAGCATCCACCATAACAACTTTATTTCTTATTTGTGGCAAGGACACGTTCAAGATGCATCAAGATAAACTTGCAATGTACTCAGCACACTGCACTCCATTCTCCTATTGACACTAATTTATTCTATTTTCAAGAAATAAGTGACTTTTCACATACTAATATGTTAAAAATGTGAATGCAAAAAAACCTGTGGTGCCATTTTTTTAGCTAGTTATCTCATACTTTGGAAAATAGTTAAATTAGCTGTGTTATTCTGATTGAACAAGCCTGTGTTAAGTGTTTCTGCTCTTTTAGGAAAGCTCTTTTACCTGTCTGTTTTCTGTGAGGATGGTTTTGCTCTCAGAGAATTCAAGGGAAGTTTTTTTCTCTGTTCTAATGGCATTCTATAAAGCAATCGCATTGCAGAGGCCAGGCAGCAGCAAAAAAAAACAAGGAAAAAAGAGTTTACCTACCATGATACACTTACAAAACTGGAAGGACAACAATCTTTTACCAGAATTTATATTTTTAGAGTAGGAAAGTTTAAAAAAAAAAAAATAGAATGGAAAGAAAAATGTGGGTTGAAATGCTCTGCTAGAAAGAAATGGAAGCTACATTGCACATCCAGAACATAACCTGAACAAAATGTTCCTTTATGTACTAAAAACTTAAGATTTACTGTGTATTTTCACCAGAGATGGATTTGAGTCAGTCATTAATTCAAATAACCTTTAACTTGATCCAAATGCAGCTGTGAGGCAAAGTCAGCTGTGGGTTCTGGGAGCCTTTGTGTGTTTGGGGCTGGCTCAAGGACGATGCTGCTGGACCTGAGTGCAGTGCTGGGGTGCAGCAGGGGCTGGCAGGGCTGTGCCTGTCCAGCCTGGGGAGCAGAAGGGCCAGCACAGAGCCTGCTGTGCTCTGCAGGAGGGGGGCACGTCCTGGTGCAGCTGGACTGGGCATGCAGCAACAGGGCCCAAGGCTGCAGGTGGGAACATGGCAAATTTGCACTGACAACAGGGAAATAGTCACTGTGGGAGTGGTAAATTTTTGGGATGAGGCTCACAGAAGAATGGAGATGTCTAAAACTCTCCTGGACACAGACTTTGGCAACCTGCCTTGACTGCACTTGCTTTGCATGAGGGTTTGGAGTAGAGACCTCAGGAGATCCCTTCTAGCTTTCGGTGGTTCTGGGTGTCACAGTCCAAATACAATTCCTTGGGTTTGGTCACGTCTTCAGTCAAAAGCCTGAAGAATTTCAGATAGGCAAACTTCTTAGTTCTTCTAAAACCCAAACAAACCTCAACTCCTACACTTCTGCAGTCTTAAGTGTTTCTGAACTCACCTTTAAATGGCCCACCAGCTTATCAAATGAATTTTAAATGATAAACCTGACTTCTAAGCTCAGAAAAACAAAATGATCCAGACTGTGCTCATAACTGTATTAGTAGATGCATTTGTTTCTTGGTGATGAGTCCCAAAAGGAGCTGCATCTTGAAAATTTTGTTGTCTCACTTCTGGATATTCCCTTTATCCCTTTATGTGTTTGATTAATATCTGCCCAGCTACTTGTATAGATGTAACTATTTTATTGATTTTTTGTAAAATGCTAAAAAATATGAAAATAGCCTTGTATAATTTCTGCAAGGATATATACCTTTATATTATTTTATCTAATCTGTTGTAGACAGACAAGAGGAGGGGAGGTTCCCCCCTCCAAAGTTAAATAAACTTTTAATTAAATAAAGATTTTCTCTTCAAAATGGAGTCTACAAATATCTAATCCCAGAGCTACAATTCTCAACCTCCCTCCTCTTCTATGAGATGTTGCTATGGTTATTACCCTGCTGGGTAGTGAAATGCAGTAATTTGTTTAGCAATTCCTTTCTTCCACAATACTGTACACAGATAGAGGAGGCTTACATTTACCAAGTGCATCAGTGTGACAAGTCTGCTGTTTTTCACAAATCCTTCTAATATAAGTCATGGTTTGTAAAGCACATATATTTTGGGTTAGTAGCTGAAATTCTTATCTAGCAAAAATAAATTTCTCTTGTAGCAAAAATAAATTTTTAGAAAGCTGTTCCAAGTGTTGACTGCCTTCCTTCCTCTCTGCAGATCATGTGAGGGCCCTAGAAGGGGCAGCAGATGTTATGTATGATCTTTTTGAATTAGTTACTAGTTAGATGACTAAATAAGCAGATGCTTGAAAGAAGCTTAAGTCATAATTCAGGTTGCACTAAGAGCAAGGGATTTACACTAAGATCCATTTAAGAAAAGTGGTGAGAATAAGAAGAGTTTTGTTGCCTCTGTTCGTATGATCTGACTTGCTTCAAATCTTAAAGCATTACTGTAATATAAGTGGTAAGCAATTATAAGGTTTGCAGGAGTTTCTTTGAGCAAGGCTTGCCTCTTCACAATTGCTCAACATCTATAAGCTGTTTAGTTTATAAGCTTCTTCCAACATTTGGGCTGTGTTGAACATAAAATATTTGCAAGTGTAGAAGGTTCTGTCATGGCAAACAGCTTGGGGTTTACTTGCTTGGTGTTGGTGCTTCAGCTGCAGAGGAGTGAGATCATTGTGTTAAGTGAAGGTGCTGCATTGCAAGGTTTAAAAGAGCAAAGAGAAAGGGAGTGACAGTCAAGAAAAAGCTGCAGGCTGAGCAAGAGTGGGTTTTATTTGGGTGAAAAACAGAGCAGGCTGATGTGTGGAACTGTCTACTGTTCTGCTTTACCAAGCCATGAGGTGGCTGTTCTGCTGTGGATTCTGGGTTTCATTCAGTCTTTTCCTAAAGTTTCAAGTGATGAAAACTCCAGCTCTTCCTTTGGGAGACAAATTGTTCTGTAGTCTAATTAATCCCACAGTCAGCTTGTTTCTTTATATTAATCAAAACATATATTCTTAATTACCCCTGGCCCTCTTGCTTTGCATGCTTAGCAGAACACTTTAGAATTGATGGCCTATGGTCAGTTTTGCTGCTTTTTTTAATGTTACAGCAGCTACCTCTTCAAATTATCTCAGGTCTCTGGCTTCCTTCTGTATCCTGTTGCTTCTCACTGCTCACTGATCTTTGCAGGATGTGAAAAACTCTGTAGTCCATTTTCTGGCAGGAAAAAGTGAGCAATGGCCTAATAGTAATGATGATGATGATGTAAATTATTAAGCTCTTACATGCAGTTTATGAAAGCCTGTAGGATGATTGTACCATGCAGCAGTCAGCCAGCTAGCTGGATTTAGAGCCCTAGCTGGTTCCACATAATTTGGGAAAGAAACCCAAGGCAAACATGACTCTGCAACTCAGGAAGGTGATGTCCATGTCCTGTCCTGTCCACCTGCACCCTCACTAGATTGTCCAGGGAAAACAATACTCTGGGAGTGGTTGTGCAGTGAACAAAGGAATGGTCATTGATCAGTTTAGGTAAAATGATTGCATTTTGTTTGAGTGCAGGATCAGATGAAAGCTTCAGTAGCATTTCATGCCTTCTCTCCTTTCAGCTGTTTGCCTGTTTTAGTTCTATCTTTCAGCTCTGTGTTGCTAGGGTTTCAACAAGCGCCTCTATTCAGTTCCAGAGGATGAAATGAGTATTTTATTGCAATCGTCTGGAATTTTCTTCATTCAGTCTTGCAGAAAAAGTACATCTGTCAAATGCACCTGTCTTTCTGCACTGAACTGTCAAGAATTGATGCATAACTCCCAGAAGTATACAGGAGCTGTTCTCAGCACCCTGAGTTTTCATTTCTAAATCACCCAAGATACTCCTAACCTTTTATTTGCCTCACAATCATACAGTAAATTTGCAGTAGACTGACTCCTCACTCAGCCGTCCAGACTGTTTCCTCCATTGAGGTGTTTCTATTTCTCCACTTCATCTGCACCAGCCTAAGCCCCTGGGATTTTCCCCCAGGTTTGAGGATACTTATTTTAACATGCAGAATATTATAGAACTGGAGGTTTTCTGGGAGCTGGGCTAGTATGACATGTTTTTAAATGGCATTAGTTTCACCCTTTGGATTTCTCTGAAACGCTTTCATTGCCATATTCTGTCCCTTCCCAAACTCCTCATTTTGGGTCAGTAAAACTTGAACATGGGTGTGTAAGGAATTCAGGGAATAAGTTTGAGAATGACAGACCTTAGAACGTGGTATCCAAATTTTAGATTTTATGCAAATTAGGAAAAGTACTAGAGAGTCTTTGTTCCAAAGCTTTAATAATAACTGTCATACAGAGAAAAAAAACCAAACCTGCCAATCTTCAACCAATTATAATTATGTTGATGTTATATGTTCATTTTGAAATCCTAATCAGGTTGATTATTTCAATCAATAGATTATAGTTGTCTTGATATTATGTTTTATGAGGTCACATGTGGACAATAAAAGTAGAATCATGTTGATGTTTAAAATCAACAAGTTGTAATTAGGTTGTTTGAAAATTGATTTGGGTTTCTCATGTCCTTCAAGATGAGTATGGAATATCTCCAAGGGTAGGGATTCTCCTTTTCCACTCACTTCAGCCTGGCTTGGGCATCTCTACCTCTCCTAGTAGGCAGTTCTACAAAGCAGGAGGTCCCTTCCTGCCCCTTTCCCTCTGAGCCTTGTGTGTCTTCTCCAGGCAGGAGAAAAGAGCTCTAAGCCTCTCTGTAAGGTTTTGTGCAGCAGTCACTGCCTATGCTGGCAGCTCTCCACTGGGCTTTACCTGGTTTGCCAATTTTGTTCCAACATGTACCCAAGGTCTTGCATCTGTCCCGTCTCATTGCTTGAACTCGTGTGTCTGTGTCCACTTTGCTCAGCCATCCTTTGTTATGGGTAGCTCTGGCCTGGCCCAGGAGATCTCTGAGCAAACCTTGGGGCTTTTATTTCCTTGAATCCTTCCTGTGCCCAGCAGCACTGCATCCTTCACCTTACTGAGCAGTGGCCCCACATTTCATTCGGTTTTCCTTTTGCTGCTGCTGTACCTTCCTCACCACCTTCCCATCCCTTGCCAGTCACTTTTCCAAGCTCTGTGTGTGTGGGGCAGCACAACTTGGAGCAGGGGGCATGGTGTGATTTGGGGTGTGTTTGGTAGGAGCAGGGCATGGTGTGATTTGGGGTGTTTGCCCTCGGAGCAGGGCACGGTGTGATTTGGGGTGTGTTTGCTGTAGGAGCAGGGCACGGTGTGATTTGGGGTGTGTTTGCCCTCAGAGCAGGGCACGGTGTGATTTGGGGTGTGTTTGCCCTCAGAGCAGGGCACGGTGTGATTTGGGGTGTGTTTACCCTGGGAGCAGGGCACGGTGTGATTTGGGGTGTGTTTGCCCTCGGAGCAGGGCACGGTGTGATTTGGGGTGTGTTTGCCCTCAGAGCAGGGCACGGTGTGATTTGGGGTGTGTTTGCCCTCGGAGCAGGGCACGGTGTGGTTTGCTCAATTTTTGTAGTCAGAACAGCTTCCCTAGGACTCCTTGTGGGTCAGCCTTGGTAGTGAGCAGCTCCTGTTGCAGAGGAACCAGTGTGTGCATTAAAGAAGGGGATCATGTCAGATTATACAGCAATGTGATCAAAATCCAGAAAACTCTGCTTTGTTTCCTCCAAAATGAATTTCACCCTCAGTATGCAGCTTCAGAGGGGGTGTGTGTGAGATAAAATACAGCTTTGCAGCTGTAAAAAAACCTGGATGCTGAGGCAGAGCAACTCCTTCAAACTCTTCTTATTCAGCAATAAAACATTAAAAGCTTGTTTCATCTATTCTTTTGACAACCATGTCTTAATGTCCCAGAAAAGAGGTATCCAAGCACAAACATAGTAGGGCTCTAAAACCCTAAAGGAATTCAGTCACTAAATTGTCTACAATTATGTGACACCCACACATGCTGGCTTAATGTATTACACCGAGAACGCGTTGACAACTTCACCAGCAGTTTCACATTAAAATCACTGAGCAGAGCACGGAGATTTTATTTTTCACTCTTTATGTGGAGAAGTAAATTTAACAAATATTTTGTGAATATAATTATTTTATGTTAACTATATTTACATTGGCATGTATCATTTCAAAAGGAGCTATTAAACTTAGCAGTAAGGAGAGAGAATATGTATATATACAGTTCTGCTCGTTAAGTAGGGCTGTGAACTGACTTCATCATCAAACTTGAGGTACATAAATGGAATGGATATGCCTATGAAATATTTTACAATTTCAGCGTTCTCATTTCTCTTAGCCGAGCAAATCTGATTTTTTTTTTCCCCCTCGGTGAAAATGAGGGTAAAATTCTTTTTTCTGTGTAGATTGAATTCTTAAGCCTTAATTAAAATGATAATAGTTAATAGAAGAAGGGGATCTTATGAATTTGAAACATTTCAAACTTAAACTGAGAGTTTTCCCTGTATAATTTTTTTAAAGTGATAACTGCTAGATTAAGCAAAATATAGTTAGTGTGGCCTTGTGTCATTATTAAATCTCTTTGTATAAACAAAAAAAGCTTTAGAGCAGAGGGAAGGTAAAAATTGCTGGAGAGGCTGTGCATAGTATTTCTGGTGTCTCAGCATTGCTGCAAATAAAGTCAAGAAACCTGCTTTAAGTTTTCAGTTTTTTAGTATAATAGTTCAAGAATTCAAGTGGAAATGGGTAGGCCTTGAAGAAAACAGACACGCTGAACACTGTGGAAAACTACCAGTTGCTTGAGGGAAATCTTGCTGGAGATCACAGAAACATATTAATATTCATTGAAATTAAAACTCTTTCCTTTTTTTTCTTTGACTATATTTATGCAATAGAGGAAGAAGAATTCCAGGGTTTTGCCAGAAATCTAAGGTGTAACACATTTCTGCTATTTAATGTTGAGCGAGTTAATGTTATGCCTCAGTTTCCCTGGCCATAAATGATACTTATTTCCTGTAAATTGCTTTGGGAACTTTTGATTATGAAAGTTGAATATGATTATTCATTATGTTTGCTTCCTATGAATATTCTAGTGAATGTGTTTCGCAAGGGGATGATTAATTTTCAACAAATATCGGAGACTTGAGAAAATGAGTTTATATCCTCATAAATATAAATGTTCTGTTTCAGATACTGAGGAAATGTGACATATTTGTATTCCATACAAATGAAGCCAGTATTCTCAAATGAGGAACACTGAGCTCATGTGTTCATCACATGTTCTTTCATGCCAAGAGCTATCAAGGTTCCCTCATGCCAAGAGGGAACGGTTCTGAGTAAGAAATACATAGATACACTTTTAGTCAAAGTAAGAAAGAGCTGTAGTCACAAAGTTTACTGAGATATGGTTATTTCCACATGTTACAGAGGTAAAACACACGGGGTGGTTTCTCTGACAGGTTTTAAATATGCAGAGTGTTGTTCTATGACTGAGATGGTGTGGTGTGACATGGGTTATGAATGTCGTGTCACAAATGTCACTCCAGTGTTACTGTGGGGAGGTCACTGTTTAATAAGTATATATTTCAGAAAAGCTTGAATGCCAAGAGATGGGATAATCTATGACTGATCTTTATAGATTTTTGGAGTGGTCAGTCACCTCAGTGTGAGGAACCTCACAGCTGAGGTTCTCTGTCATGTTCTCGTTGCTCTCTCTCTTTCCTCTGTGGAGATGCTTGGATGGTGGAATTACACAACACTGGAGACCCCTTTCAGGTTGGCTGAAGAGATCAAGTCTTTGTCTACCAATACTAAGACATGTTTTTCTAACCTTGAAACTTTACTTGTTGTGTTCACCCTTCTAATTTGTCAGCTCTCTTTGATTACCAGACGCTGTGCAGTCACACAGTCTGTAACACTGGCTTGTTCTTACACTTTGTTCGTTCTTTGTTGGATACTGAATTGGGGTTTATTTTGATTTGTACCCAGAATCGTGACAGAGTATCTGAATTACCTTTCTACTTAATTTGCACTTTCTTGTCAGAACTGCAGCTTTTTTGGCTTCAAGCTCTTATTCCTTGGGTAGGACATGTACCCTGTGTTCCCTCATCTTAAAACTGCTGAGTACTTGTTTCAACACAACTTTCTCTAGAGTTAAAGGCTTTCCGTATTTTTTTTGTCAGTATGTCATCTACAGATTTTAATACGAGTCTTTTTATGGGAATTCATAAAAATGCCCATAAATCAACAGATTCTCATTCTGGTGATTCTTTTATTCCTGCTTGCTGCTCTTTCACAATCACAGTGCAACCCACCAGTCATCTTTTACCAAATAACAGTTTGTGTGTGTATTTTTAAAAAGTCTTGATGTAGGGCTATTCATAATTAAAACCCCCCACAAAATAGTTTGTGGACAAATGAACAAAACAGAAGAGTGTGAGAATGAGTATCAATACTGTTATCTTCATCTTAGTATTGAAAAATGACATGTAGGCAATATTTTTTAAATTATTTAAAAAGCATAGTTGCCTAGGTTGGATGAACACAGTTGTGCTTCACTTTGAGAATCAAGAGCTAAGAAGCACATAAGAGCAAGTGGGACCTATTTTCATCCTTGCTAAAAAAAACCCCTTTAAGCATGTTTACAACTTTAATCTCTGTGCCTGGAAAACAAGGACCAGAACAGGACTGGTCAAGAATGAGCTGTATCAGAGAGGTGGTTTGGGGCTGGCCCTGAATTTAGTTGCTGCTATTACTAAATAACTCTCTTCATCAACAATGACATCTCAACCCTCCCTGGAAAGACATAGTTAAAGCTGTCATGCAAGGAATAATTTCCATTTCTAGAAATGAAATGCTAGAAACATCACCGGGATGTGGGGCCAGGAGACAAGGAAAATTTTCAGGTAGCCTGAAACAAAAAAGGCAGTAACTGAAGAGGGTTTGTGCAAGGTTTCTGTAGGATAGCCTTAAGAAAATTATTTTCACTCACAAAACCTTAATTGAATAATTATTGCCTGTGGGAAGAGCACAAGTCAGCAAACAGTCACTCCAGTCCTAAAAATCTAAAGATTAGTTGGGGCATTTAAAAAATCTAAATAAAAACCCCAGCAAAAGCAAGCCAACAGGCCAGAGCTTTATAATTTTATCAACTTTTATTTTATTTTTTTCAGAGGTGTGAATAGATATTGAATTGTGCCTGAAAAGTGTGATTGTTTTGTCACTCCCACTGCACCAAGGGATTTTTATTTTGGCAGTTATCGTTAAGTAAGAAGTGCCAGTGAAAGAGTTGAGCTAAAAGAACATATTTGAAAGATTCCTGCACCAGTCAAACTTGCTTAGCCCCTTAATCCCTTGCATTGGCAGTTGAATCCAAGAAAAAATGTAGCAGTGCACAGAGGAGCTATAAACAAACAAAGCTTGAAGCTCTTGGCACCTTAAAAAATTGCCTGTTTCTTGTAAATACATTGCAATAAAACAATAGCTACTGAACATTAGTGGAGAAAGAAATCAGCCATGAAGAACTCAAAGTAGGGGGCCTTCCAGTTGTGGGGAAAAAACATCAAGAAAGCAGCTGAGATAAATCCTACAAATACCAAGCAAGGTTTTTGAGGACTTATTAATAAAACACACCAGTAGAACACATGCAGAAAACTAAATTAGTTGATCATTTGAATGGTGGAATATTTGTCTAAGGCACCAAGGCACTCCATTCCCTGCAATTTAAACAGCTTTCTTTGATAACCCATTATAAGCCCTGCCTTACCACCCCTTCTTAGCCCTAATCACTCACACACAGCAACATTCTTGCTACAGAAGATGGGAAAGAAATAAAATCAGGTGCCCCATTTTTAAAGTGAAGTGATGACAGCAAGGATTCATTCTCATAATTTGCTTCACTTTTGTCCTGGTTTAACTTAATTGGACAAATTTGTAGTACTGACACATGAATAAACTGATGAGAAGGGCTGATGCACCTTTGTGAATGCACATTTTTAGGTGAGATTCTGAAAATCTGTCTCTTCTGGTTTCCAGTGGTGTGAGGGGCAGGAGGCCCGGCCCGGCTTCTTCCCATGGCCGGGCAGAGTTTCGCCCGGCCCTGCCCCGGCGCTCCTGCCCAGCCCAAGGGGCCGCAGAGGGACAGAGCGAGCCCAGGCCGGCCGGGGCCCAGCAGCTGCTGCCATGAGCCCGGCCGGGCCCCGGGACAGCCCCGGCCCCGGCTCTGGCTCCCCGGCACGGAGAAGGGAAGCTGGGCAGGTCTGAGCTGCCTCCTTCGGCCACAGCCCGGGCAGAGAGTGACCCAGAGCTGGGACTGAGAGCGCAGGCGGCCTCTGGAGATCCCTGAGCTGGGACAGCTCCGGGACAGCTGCAATTCCTCAGGGACTGCTCTGGCCGGGCTGTGCCCTCTGTTAACCCTTTCAGGGCAGAAGAGATGGGAGACAAGAACAAAGGGAAGGCGTGTAAAAAAACCACATGAAGGCATCTGGGTCAGTGAAGAAAGAGTAAAGTTTCAGATGGAAGGAGCATGGGGAGCTGCTTTCAGGCTGAAAATCTCTCATAAGCTATGGTGATTGACTATAATATATTGAGATATTTCCTTTAAACTATAGAGAAGTATGGAGAGATGAGAAGTTCAAATTGTAGACCTGAGCAAAGGAATGCAGTGTTAAAGTAACCCAGTGTTGAAGTGGCTGTGATTCCATGAGAAGTTTGAAAAGAGAAATGAAGTGATAAAAACTCTTTGCCCCTGAGAGAAGAAGAAAATCTCTGTTCCATGGGATGAAGATGATCTCAAAGATAAAGAGAACCTTTGTTTTGACCAGTTTATCTTGAAAAAAATGAAGCCCCATACATCAATATGGCCCAGAGGCACAGCTGTAAAAGGAACATGGGAGGAGCTCAATGAATGCAGATTTTCTGGGCAACAGTTATTCATGAAGGTTGAAGCCATGAGAGAACTCTTTTCTTGTGGGGCAATTTGAGCAAATGAGAGGTGCTTCCCTCCCTAACTGAACTGAAGAAAGACTATTTTAGAGGTGGAAAACTGACTGAGATTTCCGAATGTTGTTTTATGTACGTTGTTAGTCAGAAAGAAAGGAGTAAGGAGGGAGGAAGAGTGTTCTGGAAGTTTCTTTCTGATTCTTGGGGTTTTTTTCCTCTCCTTTTAGTATTAGTTCATAAAGTTTTATCACTATCAAGTTTAAGCCTGCTTTGCTCTTAAATGAAAAATTTAAAATTCACAAACCAAAGCACTACAAATGTGAATTTTTGGTTATCCTGTTAAAAATGCAGTGTGAAGAATTTTTGTGGTGACTTAAATGATGCGACTTAAATGATGCGTGTGCCTGCAACTGAAAAAACAGTATTTGAAATTGTAAAGTTTGGATTGAAATCCTATGATATTAATATCCCAAATCTGTAAAATGCAGACTGATGTAGAAATACCACACAAAATAAATGGCAAATGGACAAAATAAAGTTCCTTAGTTGGCTACTTTATATATACAGAAGTTTTATTTTTGGCAACAACTATATATATCTGTAACTGTCCTTTTTGATAGGTGGAGTGGACAAGTAAGGAATGAAGGGAAAATTGTAGAAGGAGCACAAGTTATTTAAACCTGGATTTGCTTTTTATCTTTTGTTCTACAGTTCATCTTTCTTTTGATTTTGCATCCTAGGCATTTCCCCTTCTGCCATTTAGGTCTACTCAAGACACTTCTACACCGTTTACCAGATCTCATGCTGATCAACCAGTTGATGGACACACTGCAAAACTAGTTTATGAATTTTGTCTGGATGTGAAATCTAATTCTGAATGCCTGTGATACATTTTCATCAGCCTAAAACTTTCATCATGATGGGCATTCTACTTTGCCTTCTTTCTTGCTCTCACTTTTGAAGGCTGGCATGAGGCAGGGAGGGCCATGTAGAAGAACTGAGGTTTAGCCAAGTGTTTTCAGTAAGGAGACAAGGGCTTACCTGAAGAAGCAGACCAGGTGCCACATCACAGAGGAGGCTTATTACTTGTAATTTTAAGAAGTAATAGAGGGAAAGCCTCTAGAAGATAAGATGGGTATATCTGGGAGCGTTGCAGCATCTTAAACTTCGAGTTACTTCACTATGTGTAGTGTGGGAAAACTCTGTGTGGGAAGAGCACGAGGTGCTGTGCTTGTGCAACTCTCTTGATTTGTATGAAGCTCCTCCTCAGAGTGGTTAGTAAAACATGTGCTGGTATGCCTGTGAGGTGAGGACTGCAAAATCATATCCCTGGAGAGTGTGTTCTGCACGCAGTCTTGTTAGCAATAGAATTTAATAAATCCCACATCTCCAGGCTGCCCCAGGTGAGTTTGCATCCCGAGCTGCATCATTTCCAGAGCACACTGCATCCTTGGGCACAGACTGCAGGGCAGGGGAGAGGCTTCCTTGGCACACCCTCCTCCTCCCAGCTTCCTGAGTGACAGCTGGAGGATGTGAAGACAGCAACTTTTGGACATTTGTCTGCCTTTATAGAATTTCTCAGCTAAATCTGAGCAGTGTGAGGGCTTACTTAAGCCTGGAAGTAGCACAGACAGCAGCACTGGTTCTAAACATGTGTAACTCTGCCCTTTGTGAACAAAGCAGAGCAGGCTCTGATACCCTGGCACCTTTGGCATGGTGAAGGTGCTCGATATCTAATAATGCCATTTGATGTCACTCTTTAGGACAGTGGATTTAATTTTGTTGTTTTTCTGAGAGTGATCCCCACAGAAGTCAGTACTGCCAGGGAGGTGTTGGGTTGCTGCTGCAAGTGACTGATCCCTCCCAGGTATTTCTTGTGCAGAACAGGAACACCATCACTGGTGATTAATTTACCATAATGTATCAATCCTGTGCCTCAGTGCTATCATCTCTGGGGATTAGAGAACATATGATTTGTTGTTTAAGTGTGAACTAAATAGATAATCCCTGTTTACTTTGCAATACTTGGAAAACCCTTAATGCAGAATGATATTTTAATTGTGTGGTTTCCATCAGCATCCAAGATTTGTTCACTGTTTTGCATTCACTATGTCATAATTTCTTCCTGGAATTCACAGGGGACTTATTTTCACTTAGGTGAAGATCTCTTCAGGCTGTTCTGTCAGTGAAAAGGAGACTTAAAGTGGGAGTAAATTACACTAATATACAGTGCTGTTATATTGTCAAAGAGATGTAAAGCAGTGTTATTGCAGTAGAATATGATGTCCATCTGCTCACTTCAGTTCTCAACAAAGAGAAATTCTCTCCTTAACTAAAAAGGAAGTGGTGAGGAAACTGGTTTAGATGAACAGAAATGGCAGGAGCCCTTTTTGCTGCACATCTGATGATGTTCCCTAGGATGGCTGTGTTGCTACTTCAGTTTAGGTAAAATCCTAAAGAATAAGAAATGCAGGTGCTCTGCTTGCTGGTGTTTTAGGATAGAGAATATTTGTGTCTGCATGGGCTGACAGTATGTGAAAAATGAATTATTACCAGTGAGTAATGAGAGTTTATTAAAAAGAAGTGCTTATCATCAGAGAGAGATAATCACAGTGCATTTCCAGTTGGATTCCTTAAAAACAACCAACCCACTCCCCAAAACCACAGCCCATCAAGGAAAAACTTAATGGGAGAGACATGTAATGCATTTTTAAAAAATTTGGTTTGGTATTTAAACACTGCATGAAAACAGAAGAGCTCTTGAAATCCACTTAGGATCTTCCTACCTCCTGGGTTTCATTTAGAATTCAGTGTCACCACTAACGCACAAGGACACTGTTCTTCCTGGCTTTAATCGGGTTGATTTTCATTGAAACCAGCAATATCTTTCCTTTCATGAAAGATTCCTTTATGAAACTCTCTTAAAATTTTTGATCTTGATTTTTGGTACTGCTGACTGATAATCAATCTTTGTTTTATGAATAATATCTTTCAGTATAAATATTTTAATTAAATTTAGCAGGAATTATTATGAATAATATATTTTACCATCAAAAGCAATCACAATTACTGTATTATTTGATGTTCTGGATTTTCTTTACCATTTAAAAGCCTTCTCTCTACATGTTAAGTTACATTGGCTGTTTAAAAATATAAATACGTAAATTATGGCTCTAAATATTTCACTTTGACTTTTGTCCTACACATAATTTCACAGGCTCATTGCAAAGGGAACACGTGATTTTGACAAATTCAAAATAAATTCTTGTAGTATGTGATGTAGCTATCAGTGGGGCTAGAAATTTCCAAAGCCAGCTTCACAAATGAGTCTGACAACAGTGGTGTGAACTCAGGAGTCAGTGGTTCTAGAAGTCAGTGGTTCTTGTGGGTTTGAGGCTGGCAAATATTCAAGGTNTTTCCAAAGCCAGCTTCACAAATGAGTCTGACAATAGTGGTGTGAACTCAGGAGTCAGTGGTTCTCGTGGGTTTGAGACTGGCAAATATTCAAGGCGTTGGATTAAAATGTCATCTGTAGCTGCTTTTTTGATGAAGGGCTCACAAAACAAAAGATTCAATGCTGGCCAGAAAAGCTGGGCTCCTTAGATGAGTGGCAAGCCCCAAAAAGGTCCCAAAGGAAGAGGCAAAGAGCAGAGGAGCTTTGGCCACGTGAGCTCAGCTGGGCTCACTGCTCTGTTTGGTTCTCTGGGCTTTGTCTTTCTGTAACTGTGGCCAAATAGGAATAAAAGGGAATTTGCAGGTCCTGGATGTGCAACACAGCAACACCTTTTGGTCCATGCCTTTCATTGGTGTCTGCTTGAAATTAGGATCTGAAACTCAGCATACAGAAGGAAAAAAGTGAAAGGGAAAGAACAACTCCTGTTCTTATTTTTATTCACTAATTTGGCTTAATTTCCAAATAGCTATTTTGGTCCATTAATTTCTGGCTTCATGTTCCCATTGTTTATCAGAAATTATCTTAACATTGGTTTTATGAGTAGACCTTTTTTTGATTTGGACTACTTAAGTCTTCCTATCTTGTGCTTTTGACTTGGGTGAAATGGTTTTATGCATCAGTCTGAACTTTTGTTTCCTTGGATAACTAGATTTATCAGTGGAACAGGAGGTACAGAAAACAGTACCCCCATAATCTTTATTTTCCTGTCACGTACTTGCCGTTTTAATTTGTGCTTTTTGCTGCTGATTTCTTGGTGAACTTCAGGAAACTGCAGCAAAAACAATATAAAAAGAAAAGCCAGTTCAGAAATATATGAACCTTACTTTATATTCCAACACAAATTTTAGCACTCTGCTTAAGAAAAAACTGTGGAGGAAGATTAAATTTACTATGTATTCCTAAACATCCCACCCTTTTTCTGAGCGAGGCAGTGGTGCTGAGAGCTTGGTTGTTTGGGAAGCAAGCATTTGCCTGCCTGCAAAGTGAGGGGCGGTGCAGGGAACACCCTGCATGTGAGTCTCAGGCAGAAATGGAAAAGGGGACTGAGAAGAGAGACAACTTTGTGCAGTCTAAAAGCAGCAAGCAGCTGAAGCTCTCCTAAATCAATAATTGTTTGCTAGAGATTTACATTGTTCTTAATAGAAAGCCTGTAACATAAAACTCAGTGGTTGTGTGGAACAGTATTATGTCATTGTCCACACATTCCACTTGAAGCTGTAGGGAAAATACAAAGCTCTGCAAATCTATATTTTATCCTGTATAATGTTCACTAAAGCTTTACAGCAGGATTAATCAGTTGGACATGAATTAATGATGGTTATCAAACAAAAAATAATGAATTCCAAATAATACTTATTGCATAATTGAAGTCACAAGAATTTTCTATGAATAAAATATATTTGTATTTACAATGCACAGATTCAGTTGTGACACTGTTGGCCATAAACAGCTTTCTTATGGAAGTATTGATGAGCTATGTTAAATTAGTAATAACTTGAATACATTTCTTCATGATGTCACCAACTTTGTGTGCAGGAATGTTGTTTGAAGTGAATTGGCTGCCATTTATTTTGTCTGTACTAGGAGGAGAACAAAATGGTGGGTTTTGTTTGTTTTTTTTTATAATTTTATTTTTAAAATCTAACATATTGAAGAGTCTCAGTTGATGATAGAATATTTTGGATTAGTCTTTTTTGTTTATATATGCAGTGGATGTTTTGTAGTTTACTTCTGCTTTGCCAAAGACAATTCAGATAATTTTGTAATTGATGCAATAATTAGCACAGATTCACATGTATTGGAGAAAACATAAATATGTTACTCTGAGGCAGAATATACCCAAGAGCTGCATGCATGGTGCAGCATTAACAGAAGCTCTTTACATGTTAAAAACAGACAAGCACAGGTAAAATAAAATCTGGGGATACTTGGGGGTGACTCTTGAGTCATCAGAGTAATCCTGGTATTTAACATTAGAAATGGGAGGCTCAGAGGAGTGGCACCTTTTCTGTGCCCAGGGTTCTGCGAGCTCATGCTGGCCTTGGTGACCAGGGAGAGAGATGATTTTCAGACCCAGCTGTAGTTTGATACTGGTGGGTTACACAGGAACTTTGTAAACCACATCACCTCTTTGTACACCAGTTTCCTATTCAGAAAAGAGAATAACTCTTATCTGCACAACTGGGGCTGTGAAGTTTGTATAACATTTTTAATCCATCAAGCTGTGCCATCCTCAGTCATTGCAGTGTTAGTTTTTGAAAGATTATTTGAGTGCTTCCAGTTGAATTAGCATCAAACATTTCAATGGATGGGAAATTTGGTTTTTAATGAGCATAAATCACTCCCTGCTTTGGAAGCAGTATTATCATTATTGCTCTCTTATCTGAGAGCTCTGCTTATGGCCCATAGTAAAATTCTTTTTGCAAAGATCTCTGAAAGAGAAACAGATAAATAGAAAAGCAAAGAAGTACAAGTGCACAATAGGCAGAAGCCTTAACATGTCATGAATGCATTTTGCTCTTCTTTTTTCCTCAGCAGACGGGAAGTTTCAGGAGCTAATTTCAGAACCACTAATGAGCCTTGTCAGCATTAGCCACCCATAAGAGAGAAGCACAAAATGGTGAGTGCTCCAAGGTGTTTGTTTAAAAGTGTTGGTGAGATGGGTAAAATAGGGTTGGAGGGGCGTGAGGAAAAGTGCAATGGATGGGTAACCCAGCAAGAGGCTGGGGTCACCAGAGGAAGTGTCAGAGTTAGAGCAGAAGTGCAAAGGAACTTGTGTCTCAGACAGAGGCTTAATTATCCTTATTGCCCTCTTGACGCTGAGGAAAAAGATTCTGAAGCATAAAACTATGTCAGAAAAGAAAAATGTGTGAATGAAGGGCAGAATGAAAAGCTGCTCCGTGAATGAAATAATTGTTTCCCAATGAAGGGCACATCCTCTTGCAGAGCGGGGTCTGGTGGTCCCTTGCTCTCCTCTGAACCAGCTCACTGCACTTGCACTGAAATCCGAATGGGATCACAGGGGAGGAAGGGCTTGTGATTCCTGAGAATTGTGACCCGGTAGAAGCACCCTCTGGAAAAATGTTCAAATGCTACATTCACAGTTCTGCCTTTGGTCTACCAAAGAATTTTTAGATCAGGTCTAAGGAATAAATCCTCTAGAGAAGTGATAAAATTCTTCATCCTGCACATTTAAAATATACCAAGATAAAAGAATAAAGAAACACACCATGAAGGGTAGCAGTGTGCTAGCACAGGTGGTATCTCCATGGCTCTTTCTTTTTTTTATTTTATACGTTTTTTAAAGGCATGAATATACTTACCTACTTCATCTTTATTTATGTTCCACTATTAAGAAAAGTTCAGAAAGATAAAATTGAGTGTTTTGTTTTTCTTCTCAGAATAATGAAGAGTTAGAATGAGATTTACAGTGCAATTTATACTCCATATCCACCTAGTCTTGGATGCTTTTTCTGACAGAGGCCAGCAATGGGGAGAGTCAGAGAGTCTCCCACTTAACTGTTCTAGTAAAATCTGTTTTCCAAATAAATAATTTCAACAATAGAGCCAGCTAACATATAGAAATGGCTTTTTTTTTTTTTTCTTTGGTCACTTTTGCAAATTTTAGGTTATGCTTAGACCAAGGACAAAGAAACAGTAAGATTTTCACTTTATGGCTCCTATTTCATCTGTAGCAGGAGTAGGTCAGAACAATTACAGTGCATCTCATAAAACTGTCTGCCTCCCTACTCTGCAACTTGATTTTTCTATACAAATTTTCAACTGAAACTCTAAAATCTGTGCTGTTTATACTATGACATGAAGCTGTAATGATGAGAAACCTCTCTATTCACTCATGTCCATCCACAAAAGTGAGATTTTAAGTAAATTTTGCTCTTCAGAGTCTGTAAGAAAATAACTTAGACTCTATCCTCTAGAGATCTGTCTTACTGTACCCTGTTATTTCAGTTCCATAATATTTTGTCATACCCATGTGAAAGAAAAAACAAATTCCGGCAATATCCGTGGGTTAGGTTTTGAAGACAAAAATGACACCACACAAAATATTCTTTAGAACTAAACAAGAACATGACAATTCTACAACTTAAAAAGAGCAAACTTTTACATGAGCAAACTTTTACATCCTTGTGGCAGTGCCAGTTGTGTTCTCTTTTTCAAATGATGTCAAGAATTATAAAGCATAAAAGCTTTCAAGCACTGGAGATTAATCCTCCCTCCCAGAAAGATATAGATTGTAGTCAAATTCTATAAACCTTGTTTTGCTTCTAGCTACATATTTTTAAGTATAATTCTGAAGCAATATCAAAGCAGATGGTGCAACAGCAGCATTGAAAAAGCATTTGGTGTATTGTAAGTGTCAGGTTAGAATTTACAACCTGATGAATTGCCCACAAGTTCAGTGTTAAAATGGTGCCATTTCTGTTTTAAAATAACTAAGTTAGAAACTATTTTCAGAACTAGAATTAAAAATAAAAAAGAGAATAAATAACCCATATGTCCCTTGTTGTTTTTGAATATTTGTGTCAACTGGAATTGTGAAAGCAAGGGTTATGTGTATTGAATTGCTATAAAACTTTCCATTTGTTCAGAATTTTCATGCTGTGTGAACAGTGTTTTCAAAGACCTTTGCAGCTGGTATTGTCAGCATATGCAGTAGATTGGAGTTTTACATAATACTTCAGGAGCAAACACTCTTGGCTTTGATGGAAATTTGTTTTAAAGGTAGCAAATTCTCAACAATATCACTGGCTGGAAGCAGAGAAATCTTCCTCTGGAGATGGATAAAAATTAACCTTTCTAACTATGAATAATGCCAAATGCTGAAGCCATTAAAGTTCAGTTTCCTCACAACTATTAGACTACATGATGGTATTTTATATTTCTATTCAGGGGAGAAAAAAAGGTGAGGATTTCTTTCATACTATAGATAAGAGGAGAGAGCTCCCATTTAGCTGGCAATTCCCACAAAGAAATTTGAGGTTTTCTACCCCTATTTCAGTGCCAGAGGATTCATGAACCTTCATTTAGAAGCTGAGAAGACAGAGGGCTGCAAGAAACTCTGGAATAAGAAGTTTCCAGAGAATAAGAAACTGTTTATTCTGAAGTTTCTGTGCTCTCCTCGTTAGGAAGAGAATCCCCCCTCTGGCAGCTGGGTGGCAAAAGCCATGTGTGAATTTGCCACCTGACAGGCTCTGACAGCATCGGTTAACTTGTCGATGATAACGCAGCTAGGAATCGTCTTTGGGCAGAGAGCCAGGCATTGATTTGTTTCTGGAGCTCTGCTGGTTCATTGGCAGCCCTGTGGGCTTTGGGAAACATGGAAAAGCAGAGTGTAGTTTGTTTCTAAATGTGCTGCCATGCTGGAGCAGATGTTTTGGTGACGGGGACCAGCGCGCTGTGACACCGGGGCGTCTGATGCTGCGGGTCCTGGGGTGATGATGAGGCCACGTGGGGCCTGAGCCTGCATTTTCTGAGTTACTTCCATATTTTATTGTGCCTCTGCTTGTGCCCTGTACAGAGAGCTCTTGGAGGGCTTAGCTGTTTTATCTGTCATTATTCAGATTCTGGCTTGCGGAATCTGAATTTGCAGAAAGGAAGACGACTGCCTTTTTGGACAGAGTTTGCAGTAATATCTGGGGCATCACCTACACAAAGCCACCTGCAGTAATTAGATTTCCCAGGCATTGCTGAAAGTTTGGTGCTCCTGCAGTGTACATGGAAAGACAGTGGCATTGCAAGTCACCAGGTGTATCCCAGATCTGAGACTGGCTCATTCTGCTGCAAGGATGAGAAGTGTCCTCCTGTTGGCTTTGGTATGATTTCCACTATATTGATCCATGGAGAAGGCAGCTGCCTCTCCAGAGACTATAAAAATGAGATGCCTAGCTAGAAGAGCTGCAGTGAATAGCAGGTTTGTGGCTATAAACATATTACATAAAGCATATTGTTTTAAAGATCTCCAACATGCTCAAAAAAAAACCAAAAAACAAAAAAAATGAGGTTCTGAGGTGAAGACAAGAAAAAAGGGGGGACTTTATGTATATAAGTGAATTTTTTTTACTCCTGCTATGAAGCAGAGCTGATGTTTAATCAAAACATCAGTGAATTTAATATACACTGCAGGTGTTTTAGTACCTATAACCTTATTTCTTGCTTGGTTTCTTGAAAGGAAAATAACCTCTCCCAGGATTTGTTTTTAATGAAATGTAGGTAATGTGTTTTTTGAGCTTACAACAGTGATGCCATGAGATTGCTCTGGGAGGAAGCATGGGGACTCCTTTCCCATCTGTCTGTTAAGGACCCTTGGCAATCACCCTGCCAGCAGGTGCCTCTGCCAGGTCTGTGCTGCTGGTGGCTCTCAGCTGGTGACAGTGGTAGGGACCTTGTTACCTCCAAAACTGTTTACCAGGGGGTAAAGGCCTCTTGTTTCTGCTCTTTGCTCTGGGATAAGTCAGTGCTTTCCTAATTAATTAAATGTAGCCCTATAGTTAAAGCGGAAATGTGCATTGTTACCTCCTGTGCAGCTGTGAGCTCAGGAGACGGTGGCTGTGTATTTGTGCAGGAAAGACAACTTTCTTTTTTGCAGAGACTTGGCCTGGGAATACCAAGCAAAGTTATTCTTAAGGTTTGTCCTGCCATGGCATGAATGCTCAGGTAGCATAATGCAGGATTGGTTTACTTCTACCTTAAATAGCTGCGGTTTTTATGGAATCCTGGTGTTCTGTCTTTCCTGGCTTTCTAAGGTTAATGTTGAAAACAACCTTGGCGTTGACAAAAAGCTTGAAAATGTCCAAGTGAACGAAGTGATTCTACAACTGATGTGTGAATAGGTCATGGTTTGGCCATGTTTTAAGAGGTCTATAGTTATTTCCACCCTACTTTAGATATGTTTGCAAAAGTTGCTGTCGACAGCTGATAGGCAGATGAGAAGACAGAGCTGACACCATACTTGTGAGGATATTGCTGGTGTTATCATCAGCAGCATGACCAGAATCAAAGGCAAAAGTGAACAAACCAAATAATCTTTACTCTCCTGCTGCCTGAAGGCCCAGGAAGGGGACATGGCTGCTTGTGGTCCTCATTCACGTGCTGCATTCTTCTTTAACTGTTAAAAACTAAAAAAAGAAATGAGGAATATGTCCTGAGCATTCTCAGCTGTGACACACTGTATCATTTCTTTGTTTGCATTATGTTTTCAGGTGATGCCAATAGGTGATATCTAAACCCAGGCTGACTCTGCAGTCCAAGACCAAGGAAAAGCAATGCTTCCTGACACTCTGGCCCTATGACAAAATGGAAATACTGGGGAGGCTTTGCCTAACTTCCCTCCACAAGTGTCTCATCTCACAGGGCTCCTGTGCTCGGGTTAGTTGCCTTGGAAACCAGTGACTGTGCACATGGGCACGGAGCAGGGCCGCAGTTTGTGGACGTGGCCCTTGGGGGCCCCATTACTGAATTTCTTATGTTTAGAAATACTTTGTAATAAGGCCCCTGGTGTCACTTATTAGCAGTAAAGTGTAGGGCAGCCTTCATCAGCATCAACTGCCAATTTGTTTCTTATGGAAATGAATCCACATTGATGGTGTGTAAGATTTTTTGGAGGTTTTCTGCTGGAACAGAATTCTCACTTGCTCTTTTTATGCTGCCACTTGACACACACTTTTCTAATTTGCATGCTTTTCTACTCATTATATTGATTTCAGCCTTCTCAGTGAAATTAAGTAACAACTTGCAAGGGGAAGATGGGCAGAGAGAGAGGAAATAAACTCATAGAGAAGCATTTTGTCTGCACCGTGTTCTGCCTTAAATTACAGTACTGGAGTTGAAGCAATTTTAATCTTCACTGACTAATCTGCTTTTTTTTTTTTTTTCTTCAAAGTTTTGTGCCTTCATCTTTGCTAAATATTGTTTTGATTCTCTTTAAAGTGCAAACTAAAATATTAACATTTAAGGGAGTGTCATAGAAATTAATATATGCCTATCTCATTTTTTCTATTACTTATTTCATTTTTTCTATTACCTCTTAGGAAGTACAGAGATGAGTAAGATCTTTAAAAGTCTATAAACTAGCCAGATATCTGTTGCAAAAAGAATTTCAGTTACAAGGCAATTTCTGGATGAAAAGCTCTGGTCCAGGGCTGCGCAAGACTTTTTTTTGTAGGTTTTGTGGGATTTTTGTGGGTTTGGATTGGTTTATTCTGTTATTATGGCTTCATTTTCTTGCAACTTTTCCAAAACTGCCTGTTGTGTGTGAGAATGTCCCAGAGAACCTACAGCCTCTGTTTATTGTGGTGATCAATCCATGACTTAACAGGTCCCCATCCCCTCCACAATGGAAATGCATAAATTTCTCTTCAGATCTTACATCCTGGTGTACTGGTGAAAAAAAAGAGACAAGAGGGAGACAGAGAAAGGCATTTCACTCTTCCTGTTGGATACATTGGTGTCTTTCACTGACAGTTGAGAGATATTTGATGGGAAAGGCTAAACACTACTGGAGGAACCAGGCAAATGTGAGAATTTAATTTAAAACCTAAAGATCTTTTGGAATTATCTTTTAATTAAAAATCCCAGAAAATACAAGCCTGAAAAGCTGACAGAAATGAGAAGGGTATGCTCAATAAATGGCCTTTTCATGCAACCACATTTTGGGTTCTTTCAGAGTCTCTTTGCTTCACGGTTGAATTCCTGTAATCTAAGCCATTCATACACTCCTATACACAAAGATCAGTATCTTTTGAGTAAACTGCTTTCTTGTCATTAAGACTTGACATTTCTGTTCATTGTGGCTGCCTCACTGCAATAAACTTTCCTCAGAGAATATACAAACTCTATTTTCAGACATGAATACCAGGAAAGGGCTGCATATGAAATAGGGAAAAGGAGTTATTCTTGTTCACAGAGGCTGACTGGAGAGGCACATGAGTTACTGACATATCCTACACATTTCAGACAAGAGGGGATATAGAAATCAGAGAAACATGGATTGTTAGGTTTCTGGTCTCATGTAATCTCTCACTGAGGCAGGTTTGTTTTCCTATGGAAAATTCTCTTTGATTTTTTACAGTCGAGTTTTAAATGTCTTTGGTGTTAAGGCATTTGATACTTTCCTTGTGAGATTGTACCGGAGCCAGGATATTTCATTGGAAGGCTAATGGTCTCCTAATATTCCATTTAAAAAAAAAAAAAAAGAAAGAAAAGTTTCTCTAGAGAAATTCTAATGAAATACTGCCACTGCAAAAACTGAGTCTGTAAGGATCCGACAAGAAAAATGAATGGTGAAACTCCCTAGACAGGAAAAATAGAAGATTAAATTTAAAATGGCAAACAATGGAAGAGAATCCTTTAACAAGAACAAATCTAAATTGCTTGAACTTCATTGTGCAAGAGGCCTCAATTTCTGAAGGCTGCTTTTCTTCTACCATCATCTCTTAATTACAGTGAAAACATCCCTTGAATGCCTGACATAATTTATAATTGGATCTCATTCACTGTTGCTCATGATAACATTGTTGCTCATTGTTAAAATTGTTATTTATACATATATGCAAATGATTAATATTTAAAAACCCTTTGAGTTGCAAGCTATAGGTTGTAATTTGTTTTTTGCTTCCAGTGAATGAGAATATGCGTAATTATCACTCAGAATTGTTGCCCCCCCCAAAAAAAAAAAGCCACCTAAAGATCAGTAAACAAAATCATCAAAAATCCTTCAAGTTGCATCTCTTAAAAAGAAGAGTTAGGTGAGGTATCAGTGGGATTTCACATTGTCCTCTAACCTTTCCTATTTTCTTCTAATTCCCTCTAAGTTGCAGTTACACTTTCATCTATTCCCTGTGGTTGTCAGGGATGTTGAAGCAATATTTGCTTTCCCAAGGCTGCATCCTAAAGGATAAATCCTGGCCACTGGGGACAGAAAGTGGGTATTTGCTGCTCTGCCCAGCAGAGATGACTTTTGCATGAGAGGAAGTAAAATAATCAAGTTTCCTTCTTTTTATGCTTGAATTTTCCACACAGTATCTCAGGGCATTCCCTTCCAAAGTTATTTAGATTGAAACAGACTGTTGCTATTCTGGTAAAAACCATAAGAATTTTTCTTCTAACTGTTCTTTTAAAAACTCTTGAATGCCTGGAGATCCAATTAGTTTCTTCAAAATAATGTTAATGATTTCATTTAATTTTGTGTTGATACTTTGCTAAATAAATAGACGCTGAAGTGGTTGCAATCTTGAAGTTATTTGAAATACCTCTTAGTGAGTCTTCATTACCTTGGAAGAACTCTTTTGCAATGGCAGAGTAATAAAAATGTTCAGAGGAAGATCAAGCTCCAAAGTTGCAGTAGTTGCTCACAATGTGTATAAGGTTCTTTGAACCAGCAACCTTGTAAATTTTCATCCAGCACAGAATATCATGAATTAAGAATATTATCCCATGAACCACTCACATTCTCTGAATCTTTGTGATGTGTTCTTCTGCATTAATTGTTTCTCTCAGTGGCAGCTGAAACCTGCCCAGCTAAAAGTGTCAAAGAAAGATATAAGGGGGAGTCTTGTGGACTCAAGTGCATCAAAGTGGGAATCCTGATAGTTTCCAGTGACTGCTGGACACACTTTCCAGTAATTCTGAACGTTTTGCTTTTGTACACACAGAAATAGTTTCACAGGGCTGAGTGTTTTGGAGACTGAGGCAGCCAGATCTGACTGGAGCAGACATTTCTCCAGCTGAGCCTCCCAAAGTTGTAATTTGGGGTGGTATCCTCAGTGTTACATGTCTGCTCTCCTCATCACCTACTGCTCAAAACCAAATAAAAATGCAGGCTACTTTCTTTAAAAACTTGGTAGGGGATATCTTTAATGGCTCCTACTTCAATGTCTGTAGCATTAAAATAAATTTACCCTAAGTGGAAGATGTCTGAAAATTTACATTTATGAAAACTCCCAGGCTTTTATAACCAGCATAGTCTTCCTGCCCAAAGCCATGGCATTGCACATTGAGAATCGAAGTTTATGGGATGTCCTTATGAAGTGAATGACACTGTCCAGCAAAATTAGAGCAAGCACAGCGCCCTGTCAAACCTCCCTGGCTTTGGAGAGTGCAGTGAGATGAAAAGGACTTGGGTGTGTCTGATACCAAACTGCTCTTCCTGAGGTTCGTAGAGATGAAAAGAAGCAAACAAAGCCCTAGATCACTTTTCCTACATACTCCAGATATGTTTGGTAGAGCTGTGTAAGCTCAGAAGGGATGTCTGGAGTCAGAGCAGTGTGATTTAGTGTGAACTGCCAGCTTGATTATTGAGGACTGACAATTCCCACTCTCTCCCTGCTTCCATTCAGGCTCTGCACAGAACCAGTTCCAGCTGCTGTTTGTATTGGGGTGCAATGATCTCTCTTTGGAAATAATTCCTTCCTCTTTCCCGAGGCTCTAAGCAAGCAACATGGGCTATTGCAGGCATGTCAAGGAGTTATATATCAAAGCAGGGATAGATGCTTCAGTTAGCAACTTCCTTGGAGGCTGCACTTCAGAATAAGCATTGTCTGCCTCTAGTCTGGCTGCTGTCATGAGGGTCCTGACCCAGCTCTGTTACTTGGGAGGAATCATATGCCATCAACACTGCCTTTGCTTACCCAATTCTTCCCCTCGATGTCTCCTGAAGGAGCCTCACCTGTCTGTCCTACAAATGATGTGCAGCCTTTCTAATGCCAGTAATGTTGGGAATCCTCTCCCAGGCGGGGAACCAGTTTCATTCCATGGAGTTCAAATTGAATCTCAATCATAGTGATGTTCGAATTGCCACTGAGAGCCTGAGTGAAGTCGAACCAGTGGTGGGAAGATGATGAAAGTATCCCTGGTGACTTAGATCCCTGGGGCTACTTGTGGCCCCAGGCAGAGCAGCTGCTGCACGTGTGTGCTCAGCCTGCCTCCTGTTCCTTGGGGATTGTCAGTGATGGCTGGGGGAGTCTTGGCCAGCCCTTTGGCAGGTGCTGCCTCTGGGCACTGATTTAAGCCACTTTCAGGATCCTCTTTTGTGCCCCTCCAGTCTGAGTTTCTGGTGCAGCCCTACCTGGCTCTTACATTTGAAGCAGCACTTCACAATGGGCTCATGTTTGGGTGATATTAGTCCCCTCACTTTAACTGTCAGTCTTTTAATTAAAAATATAATAAAGGGCATTAAATAATGCTACATTCCCTGTGCAAGTTAAACTGCTAAAATTTAATATGAGAGATTTTTTGAGGCTGGAGACTGAAACAACACTAAAGGTGCAAATTGGTGAAAAAGAGCACATCATGGTGACAAAATAAAACTATTAGTTTATATTTTTGAAACAGATAAGCTTATTGGGGCAAGGTTATTTATTTGGACACTTTGACCTTTGGAAGTGAAATATGTTAACACAGCCTCCTGTTTTTCTTTTTAAATATTTATTTCAGAGCCCTATAAAAATAACAATCTCATTTTCAGAAAGGATTTGGTACAATCACAGGGTGTTTGCAGTTAAGATTAAGGTACGTGTGGCACTTGCTGCCAATTAGTTTAATTGATGTGAAAGCCTGAGTACATCTTAAGAGGGCAGGATTTCCCCAGCTGAATTGAGTCTTCCTCGAAGAGCGTCAGGAAGAGTTTGTGTAGAAGAGGGAAGAGGAAAGCCAAGTACAACAGAAAACCTCTGTCTGTAAGAGGACCTGAACCAGGACAGAACTGGATCTTGGGGTAGCTAAAAATATCTTCCTTGTCTTGAGTTTCTTTTAAATGTTTTGGGGTTTTTTTTAATCTAATCTGCGAATTGACCTCACCTGTCCCTTCAAAGGACAAGCTTTGCATTAGAATTTTGACTCAAATGTTAAAATTTTGTATGATTTAAATTGGATGCAGTGTGGGCCCTGAGTAATTTTCTGTTTCCCCTGATGGCACCATAGTGTCACAAAAAAGAGAGGAAGGTGACAAGTTTTACCTGTTATGCAATATTAGCTGCTCCAAAGACTTTTTTTTTTTTTTCCAGTAAGGAAGTAACCAAGGTGTGATTGACTCCTGTATGATTGCAAAGGCAGCCTGCTTGACTTGTACATGTTTGAAGCTGTCAGTTCAGCTTTCTTGATGTAAAGGAAGGGTTAATTTGGGGAAAAATAATTTTCCCTCAAGCTTCTCTCAGCACTGAGCTGCGTTCAGAGTTGTCTGTGTCCCAGTGCAGCTCCA
>VYXF01005742.1:113201-128033 GCA_013397295.1 Polioptila caerulea | reverse complement strand
GGGAAGGGAAAAAGAGAATTTCATGCCCTGATGGCTCACGCTCATCTGGCTGTCTGCATTTTGGGCCACTTTTGTACTCTGTCTGTATTTCCCCACTCCTGCCCTGAAACACACATTTTTAACATGAATTCCCATTTAAAAAGGGAGTCAGGGGAAAGAAAGGAGGGGAAAAGGAATCACTTTAAAGAAATTCAACATTGGAAATTGTAGCACTCTGAACACTGACCACATGCTGCTCCCTTGCCATATTAGATTATTCCTTTGTGCAGTGATAATTTAGATTCCCTGGTTTTATTTTTATTTGGCTCCATTCTACTTGAAACTGTAATCCCTTAGGAGTTCTCTCTAGTAAGCTCCCATTCAAACCACTAGGGATTTCAGCAATCTGCTTGAACAGTGTTTCACCATGTTTTTGAGCTATTTATAGATATGGTCTTGCATCACTGAAATATTTCTGAATATTGTTCCAGACAAAGCCAGTAAATTCAATATGTCGCTGCGTATCCCCTGACTTGCCTCCAAGGCCTTGTTTTTCACAGAGTTAAAAAAGTACTTTATAGAAGAGTGGGAGCTATCTGACTGCAAATTGGCTTGAATAATAACGCCAGCCTCTCAGATGAAATTTTATACTCTAGATGAATCATCAAGTGCTCATTAAACATCTACTCTAGGAAGAGATAAAAAAATCTTCCTCTTGATGTTACCCTTAGGATCTGGACAAAAAATAATTTTATATTGGAACATGAAAATGGCAGGCTTGACCAAACCATCAGCTGTAGCAGCTTCACTTCTATTTGATTCCAACCTGAGAAGCCCTTACCTCTTGCTGTTACAATAACACCATTATGGCAGCTGTGGATCATGCTAATACTTTGATTTAGCTCTTCACTGCATTCTTTACTTAGCATCAGATCTCTTTGCAAGTAGCAGTTTTCCTGGGCTATGCAAGGACAGTGTCTGATGCCACAGTGGAAGCTCTGCCATGCTATCACTGAATTTAATTCCCTCTTCCACGTGTTATATGACCCCTCATTTGCCCTGGTGTCAAAACGTGCTTGGCAATGGCTACAGCAATTCTGTTCATCCTGCAATCTCTTTGTATTTCAATCACATTTTATTTTAACCTAGATTTAACTTGTGTTGCAAGGCTACAAACTGCTTATATAACATACTTTGAATTTTATGTTTGCACAAATATTTTTTTTTATTTTTTTCCTAGCCTAGTTTATCTCGAGTCTCAGATCTGGAAAATCATGCACTGTAGCTGTCATGTGTGTGATTTACTTTGCTTTTTTCATTCCCCATTTAATTGAGAAGTAACCAGGAGCAGTTTTTAGCCTTCTCATTACTTAATCTTAATTTCAATATCTATTAATTTATATTGTGTTAGTACTTTAATGATATCAGAGCCAGTAAGTGGCTATTGTTCATTAGCCATATAAATGCTGTGTGTTTGAGATTTGGGTTGTTTTTTTTTGTTTTGGTTTGTGCTTTTTTGCTTTTCCTTTTTTTTAATCCACCTAATGTTAGCTTTTTTGCATGTAGAATACTGTTAGGGTGAATGAGGCAAAGATATTTTCATTCATACCAAGCTAAAATACCTCCAAAGCAATCTCAGTGGAATCATTAACTTGCTATGAACAAATGTCTCAATTAAAGCTGCTTTTACATTTTCTCATCATTCTCTGATTAACCATTAAAAAGGTGAACTTAGTTTTAAATCCCTTTGGCAGTTCATGTTCTATTTACTGGAGAAAACTTCTCTGCAAATTTGCATCATTTTTGGATAAGAAGGCTGACACTGGGTGAAGAAGGTGGCCGAACACCTGAGTAACAAGCGACCTGTCCTGTGTTGTGTCTGGCATTTGCAGTGTGGGACCTTTTCTGTGAGGATGAAGCTCAGCTGGAGCAGAAGCCAAGAATGCCAGCAGGTGTGTGAGTATATGGATTTTTGCCTTTAATTTGGGAGTGCTGTGGTTTGCCCGTGTCACATTTGAGGGAGAGCAGAGCAGGAGTGATGAAGGAAGGACTGACATTGTGTGGCTACAAATAAAAGTTACAAACCCTCAGCTTTTCCACACTGACTGGTAGGTCTCTCCACACATGATTTTAGTTTTACTCTGAAAAAATTTCGTATGAAAATACTGAAAGTATCAGTAACCCTGGAGGTTGCTTAACATTGTAAAATATTCAAGAGGTGTTGGATGAAAATTGGGCAGTAGGGTTTTTTTATTAAAAGGCATGGATTTGAAATATTTGAGAAAGAGTTCTGCCTCAGTGTCAAAGATGCCAAGAATTAGCAGCAGAAGCCTATGTTTTGTGTGAACAGTGGTGTTTTAACTTTTGTTGAATACAAGGCCACAAAAGGAAGCAGAGTTGTGGCTGCAGGGAGTGATGATACTTGTAAGATGTTAAAATTGCAGAGTTTATGGGCAGCCCCACTGTCTTCCTCACTTGTGCATCATCCTAGAAGAAGTGCTAAAGCTTATCTTTATTTAATGCTGTTCAGTACTGTGTGTAATTTGTGAGAGCATGAGGTGGTGAGAAAAAGAGAACTCAGAGAGGGTTTTCTGCAGGATGAGGGGGTGGGAGGCATCTTGCTTTTCACGCTTGGTTTGTACAAGCAAGAAGGAGTCACAAAGAGCCTCTTTGATCATTGAGGATATCCCATTCCTGTTTGGTCCTCCTGACTTACAAAAGAGACATAAATGGCTTTGTACAGCCTTCTGTTTGATGTCTGGAAGGAAAATCAGAGTATAAAGTAATTTAAGGTTGTTGTTGCTTGAATTTTCAAGTGGGATTTCTTGTGTTGTGCTGAGGAGAACTGTTAGACTGGTGCTCCACAAGATTTCAGGCTCTATGTAGATACAATCATAGAATAGAATAATTTCCAATCATTCAGGTTGGAAAACACCTCCAACATCAAGTCCATCCTGTGCCCTATCCTCACCTTGTCACCCAGCCCAGCCCACTGAGTGCCACATCTAGTCACTCCTTGGACACCTCCAGGGATGGGGGCATCACCACCTGCCTGGACAGCTCCTTTGGGAGTTTGACAACCCTTTCAGTGAAAGAATTTTTCCTGATATCCAAATTTTACCTCTGGCACAGCCTGAGGCCATTTCTTCTTATCCTGCCTCTTATTTCCTGGGAGAAGAGAGCAACCCCAGCCTCTCTTTGACNCCACTGAGTGCCACATCTAGTCACTCCTTGGACACCTCCAGGGATGGGGGCATCACCACCTCCCTGGGCAGCTCCTTTGGGAGTTTGATAACCCTTTCAGTGAAAGAATTTTTCCTGATATCCAAATTTTACCTCTGGCACAGCCTGAGGCCATTTCTTCTTATCCTGCCTCTTATTTCCTGGGAGAAGAGAGCAACCCCAGCCTCTCTTTGACCCTCTTTCAGGCAGCTGTAGAGAGCTGTGAAGTCTCCCCTGAGCCTGCTCTTCTCCAGACTACACAGCCCCAGTCCCTCAGGTTCNTTTCAGTGAAAGAATTTTTCCTGATATCCAAATTTTACCTCTGGCACAGCCTGAGGCCATTTCTTCTTATCCTGCCTCTTATTTCCTGGGAGAAGAGAGCAACCCCAGCCTCTCTTTGACCCTCTTTCAGGCAGCTGTAAGAGCTGTGAAGTCTCCCCTGAGCCTCCTCTTCTCCAGACTACACAGCCCCAGTCCCTCAGGTTCCAAGAAGGCTGCAGAATCATCATCAGTTTTGGGCTACCCCAAGTTTGTTGTGCAGCTGTTAAGTTCTTCCATATGTATCTGCTTATAATTGCAAAAGTTGTCTTTAACTTCTGTCAGCCTGATTGCTTGACATCAGCCCTCTTGTGCTTGTTTACCATTGCCATCCAACCTGAAACCACAAGGGATCCATCTTTTCCCATGTTCTCCTTTGAAAGCACCCAGAGAAACTTTTTTGTATGGATCTTTTAAGTGACTCAGACTTCCAGAGGATGTGTTTGCACTCTTTGGAGGTAAGAGCCCCTTGCTCTGGTGGGGGGAGTCTCACTCTGGAGACTTCCTTCTGCTCACAGACAGTTCTTTTCCTGTTAAATTCTGTGTAAACCAATTGAGAAACTGAAGCATCCTTGAATACAAACAGTGGACCCCATGCAGGCTGATAGCTCTCCTTACAGGAGAGCACAGCTGAGCAAAACAATCAAGTAAAGGACACAGATAATAAACTCAAAGCAGTTAATCACCTTCAGCATGCCCTTCACTGAAGGCAAAGAGCTGCCCTCCACCTCTGTGTGCTGCCATCCACCATACAAACAATCCCTACAAAAATCTAATTATCTGAACTGATGCTGAGTATTTCCAGTGCTGCAGTCGCAGGAATGTTGAGTTGAAACAGTCCTTTCCCCGGCAGGTTCATTTGTCAGAAGCAGAACACGTTGTAAAACGTTTTGCTAAGTTCCTGGTGAAATGAGGATAGGTCTCTCAAAAATCCATTTGGCAGGTACCTGGTGAGATCTCTGCAGATTCCTTAGGCTGCTGCTGCAGGAGGGCAGATTAGTGTTTGAGGGACGAGGTGTTCCTAGATGTGGGCTAGGGGAGGATAGAGCATGAGTTATGGATTGTGTCTCTGTCTGTTTGCACGAGCAGATTGGATGCCTGAAAATACACAGCTAGAAGTGTTTGGGTGGCTTGCTGCCAAATACAACAATTGTTCCTTAAGCAGTTTCAAACTTTTCTTTCACAGAAAATTCTAAAATGTAATTTTTTATCTTACAAAGCTCAGTTTAAAAGAGAAAGAACAACTCCTGAGAATTGGAAAACGTGTGTTGATGAGCACAGCTCTTTGTTACAATATGTTGCTGAATTTTAGATGTTTGTAATGCTGCGTTTTGGAGGTAATTCCCTGATTCAAAACACCTGTTTGTACTAGAATGTTTTGGGTTTCTTTTCTTTTTTTAAGCATCTTGGCTTTTCCAAGATGAAAAGAATGTGTCTGGTGTGTAAAATGCTTTGATTTATCAGAGGTAAGCCCTGCTGTTAGCAGAGATAAAGGATCTTGTTTACAAGGTGTCTATATCCTTAGGAAAAAAGGAGTTTCCAATAATTGAATAAGGTGTTGGGAATGTATAGATTAAACCAGAAGGCCAACAGCAAGCATGATGAACTTCAAAAGAACGGCTTCTCATCTCTCTGGGGACCTTCATTAATGAGTCACCAGATAGGCAATTACTGTACAGTTCTTATAATGACCGGGATCAGACACAGGCAATCAGCACAGTAGGCAACAAGAAAGCAAGTAGAAAAAAACTGTGAAAATATGCCATTAAATCTTAATTATTCTTCAAAAGAAAACAAGCCCGACTAGGGGGCAAATAACTGTAAGGAATATACAGAACTGTATCCAAACCTGCTGGCTCAGGGCAATGATATTTAGTTATTAGCAGCATCAACGTTTATTTAAAGATAAGCATTATGTTCACAGACAATTCCGAGGAGTATTTTCCACCTGTTTGTTGTAAGCCTGAGGAAGAGCTACTGTTCACTGCCACAGGATTGTTCTCCAAATCAAGACACATACCCTGTCCCCCTATTATTTTGATCTCTCTTCTACTACTCTCTAGAAGCAGCAGGAAAGCCTAGGGCCCCAGGTGGATGTGGAGAAAATTAGAGGCAGCTTTTCCCAGGAGAATGACTCAAATTGATAAAGCAGGACAGGCCATTATGGGAGAGTAAAGAGGTCATTGGTCTGATGAAGCCTCAGCCCACCACCCCTACAGGATTTGTATGCAGCAGCTTTAGTCTGGGTCCGTGGGGATTATTTACCAGGGAAGGCTCCCCAGGTCCTGGATTGCTGAAGTGGCTGCTTTGCAGTTAAGTGGGCTTGTTTAGCTCACTGGAATTCTCCAGGAAAATCCTTTAATGATTATGAGAATATGAGTTTCTTGACTCATCCTTCTTTTTAAGAAATAATTATGAACTTATAAATAATATAGGCCCCATGGACTCACTCTTATTGGGGGGGAGGAGGACTCAAAAAAGGAGGTATTGCACAGTAGCTACAAAGTTCCAGGTCTTTTGTCTGCCCTGAATTATGAATCTTATGAACTGAATCTTATGCAGTGTGTCACAAAGGTCATCCTCATCACTGCCTTGCAGCAAACANCTTATTGGGGGGGGAGGAGGACTCAAAAAAGGAGGTACTGCACAGTAACTACGAAGTTCCAGGTCTTTTGTCTGCCCTGAATTGCCTTTTTAAAAAAAATCTTATGCAGTGTGTCACAAAGGTCATCCTCATCACTGCCTTGCAGCAAACAATACCTTCTTTTTCTGTCTGTGTCCTCCAAATTGTCATTATACAAGTAAACTCGCTTTGGTCTGCCTTAAAAGATGAGCATAATCCAGTACAATGTGGATGGGTTACTTGGTCATGTATGTCAACCACCCACATGTCTTTTTCTTGGTGTCTGTAAATTGCTTCAGTCTTTCAAGAATTAAAGTTGTTTAGGATCAAGAGCACGAAAAAGCAAACCCCATAATGTTCATTTGTCTGAGGTCCAAAGTACTCCAATGTTGAGGTCTGAGAAATGAACTTGGGATTCTTTTCTACTTCTTGAGAAGCATATTAGCAGAAAAGACAGTAGAAAGAGAGGAAAAAAATCCTAACAAGAAGTAATGATGTTTCTAACGGCAATGCAAAATTGATATGTTAGTTCTATGAAATTTACTGTCTCCCTCTACACCTAGGGAGATGGGAGTTTAAAATTGGTAACTCACTTAGGATAACCTTCCTTCACAGAAGCACATGGAGGAAGTTACTTATTTGCACAGTTGTGTGGATTTAGCTCCAGAGTATTCTATGACTATGGTCTAATGACTTTTCCTAGTGTTTTTCATAGTGCTCCATACTTTCCCTGCAGAAAGAATAATTATGTAAATAACTATTATCAGAACATAGTGTGCAGCTAAAAAGTGTAAGATGCATTGTATGATCACATATTTGTATAATAAGTCTGGCTCTGTGAAAGATAAAAGTGAATATTGAAGCTGTGGTAGTTTATTTGTATCCATTTCTGTGTAGTCATCACCTAAGGTAGTTTAACAATTTAAAGATTTTTCTGTCTGATAGGGGCTATTCAATGGGAAACCCCCAAAGGAAATAATAACATTTTGCATTCAGAACTCCCAACTATGAGGGCTGAAACTGATGATACATCAGAGCTTTTGATTTTGGTGTTGACTGGCACAATGATAATCCCTCAGTAAGAATTCCTTTTGTTTTCTTGGGAAATCAAACAAGATAACAGGAATAATGAATCTGTTGTTCTTTTTAGTGTTGCTGATCCCTGAAACATTAAGAAAAATTATATCCTAATCTTTCATCTCTGTGTATTCTACATCACTGTTTAACTTGATTCTTGAAAACAATATTTAGTTATCAGTCTAGAGTATGTGATATGTCCTCAAGTTAGTTGGGAGGAAAAAGGATGCATCTGAGAGTGTTCTGCGTTCATCAACAACTAATATTAAAACAAAAAAGTTGATAAAACATGTGACAATAGAACAATTCAGCCAATTTGCAAAACATCAAGATACCTCGCCAGCCATAAATCAAACTTCTTCCTATAAAATTTTAATTAATTGGAACAGTCCTGCCATGTATGGGCTTATTTTTCCATAAAACTAGATTACAAGATAAGAAATTTAATTTAGTAGCTACATCTCGATAACATCTATTTTGCGTATAATTGTTGAGCCAAATAGATTTTGTGGACTAAATCTCAATTCCCAGCATTAAGTTTTCTAAATAGGGACTTGTGGTCGTTTCACAGATTCTGAACTTTTATGATTTGATATTATAATTATGAAGTATTCACAGATTATTCATAGATTTTCTTCTCCTCCCTTTTTGCCTCCTCTAGCATGCATTTAGAAAATCTCTTTCTCCTCCTGTGTCTTTCAAAGCAGCCAAAAATGGCCTCGTTGCCCACGGAATCAGGACGAGCACAGTGACTGCAGTGCCCCTGTGCCATCCATGAGCTCTCTGTCATCTGCTCACCCCACATTCCTGAGCCAGAGTCCTGCAAGTTCTCAGCAGGTTTTGCCAGGGATTCTTGATTTTTCCTGAATGACCCTACACTTCTGAAAATTGGGCATCATGGTACATGTGAATTGACTATCTAACACAGAGGTTTATGAGCTGCATTTCTGCAGTAGTGTGCAGAGAATCAGTTGCACCCTGCTGTGTACCCAAATCTGTAAATATTACTCCCAGTTTCTGTGTGGATGTCTGGAGCAATCAGGGCCAAGTGACTTGCAAAGGTCACCTAACACTCCTGACTGATGTTAAAATTCAGGAGCTCATGGCTCCCCACATGTCTCTGCACTTTATCATCAGTAGTATCATTTAATTTTTATACAGTCTTTGGTTCTGCATTGGAATGTTGTGGCATTTCAGCAATTAATATTGACTATGCTGCCTGTTCCATTTCTGTTTGGGGTTAACAGATAGTTATTGTCAGTTATATTGAGGACATGACATGAATTCATGACCTGAGCAGAAAGACCCTTTATGGCAAGATTTTTTTTTTTTCCCCCAGGCTTTCCTTTTTGTTACTTTGTTGCATATACATAAAGCCTTACAAAACAAGGGCCTTGTACCCTTGTAAAATCATGGCTCAAACCTGCTACTTCAGCGAAGTAGAGGAGGGCTATGGGAAAGTGACTCAGCTGAATTAGAGGCAGAAAAACAGGTTATATACCCACATGTTATGTGCTCACATGGGGGCGTATGGTGGTTGATTGGATTATGTTTGTTATGATTTAAAACTATGTAACTGATAAAGGCCTAACTGCTTTAAAAGGCCTGGTTTTTGCAATAAAGGGCTCTCCTTCATACCTGCCTGGGGACTCTGCTTCGCTTTGCTTTCTACGTTACTTCAATTTTTCCTTTGCTCTCCTATTCACCCTTTTCTGTTTTTTCTTGATACCCTTGATGTCAGTTGGGCTGGCAGGTCAAAGTGAGCAATTGCCTTTCTGTGTCTCCAGATGACACAGCTCACCTCTGTAGTGCTCTTAGATGCTGGTGTGACCTGGGACAAACCTCACTTCCCTTCCAAACGCAGATCTTTTGAGTTGAGTCAAAAGTTTGTCTTGCAATCTATATTATTCAGAATATGTTTTATAGCATTTAACTTCCATGACTTGATTTGTTTCACTGCTAATGGTAACTTCTTAATGTTTGTGTCAGATTCCCTTCTCAAGTTTGCTCTCTGCTTTTGTGTCAGCACCTGAGTTCTGACAGGGCTCTGATCATAGTCAAGGAATGGAGCTTTTGTTGCTGTCTGGTGGGGTTTTTTGACTGAGGATTTTGTCCAGGGCGAGATGCATGACAAAGATACACAATGCTGCAGAAGTCAGACTGGGCAGAGATGCTTTTGAAAGCAGTTGAATTATCAAGCTGTACCAAATTTCAAGAGCAATTGAATAGGGAAAAAGGAGGAAATGTGCAAGGTAAATGCTCAATAGAGTTTTGTTTATGAAGTCTCAGTTTAAATGTAAAACTAGTAGGTACCCTTCAGACACTTACTAAATGGATACTTACTAAAAGCCAGGACCTTTAAAAATACCTATAGACTTTTAAATATCTAACTTCATATGCATATCTAACTTCTATCTTAAATGAGTTTTATTTCCACTGGGAAACATCCTCAGCTAATCAAATCCTTTACAGAGTTCTGACAATAGGGATTGGGGGTTTTGGGGCCTGGGCTTTGGGGTTTAGCAGCTCTCCTGCCCTTGGAGAGAGCCTTGGGTTAGCCAAGTTTTTCAGCAATGTGTGATGGGTGTCTCCAGGTGTGGGCTCTCTCTTCACAGAAGGGTCAGCAGAAGTAAGAAACAGCAAAGCAAAAGGACATACAGGCTGAATGCTTAAATAATATCAAATCTCATGGCTGGTTTTTCCCCCTAGAAGTTCAAAAAGGGTTAATTGCTGCACAGTTCATCCTGTGCATGTGTGTGCTGTTTTGGAGAGGCAGTGAAGTCTGGGCTGGCTGGCTCCTCAAGTGACTGCGTGGGTTTCTTTCATTCCCTAGACAGGAGTGGAGCTTTCCCTTGCTTTCATTCTGCTCTGTGGGGCCAACTACTTCAACTTTGTCACAAGTAATGGGGTAATCACTGCTTTTAAAGCTTGCTTACCAAGAGATTTTTTAATCTAAGTTCATCTAAGTTGTTGTCTTTCACTGCCCTTTTCCAAACCAACCCACAGAGCAAATGAAGTTTTTTATTGTAAATATTCTCATGACCTGGTCTAACCACAAAGTATTATTGGATTAATGAGGATCATTCCCATGTCCTTCAGTTCTGTTTACATCCTTAAAGGTATATAAGTAGCAGATAAAGAAAAAAAACTAGGTCATTGTATCTGAAAGTATTTAAATTTAATTTAGAAGATTAGGCATACCTGTTTCAACAACAGAAAGCATTTTGTAGAAGTGAATTGTTAGCAATAGCTAGAGAAAGACCAAAGAAAACATTTTTACTTGATTCACAATGAATAATTTTGCCTTGCTGCTCGTTTTCTTCTTGAAATATAAGCCAGAGATATATTTCATCATTAACCTTTTGAACCGGGCCAAGTATAATTGGCAATTCTCCTGCCACATCCATTTGTCTGTATTATACTGCTCCTTTTATAGAAGAAATAATTGTCATTTTTTTCTGTGTACAGCTTTTTTTTCCCAGCCAACCTTTGCAAGGATCAAAAGTATTAAGTCACCAAATGATATCCTGTTCTATCTTGGTTTACCCAACAACAATTTGTGGTTGTACATAAAAGAATTTCAATATGTTCAATACCAAAGAGGACCACAACTGAGAAATTCTGTTGAGCAGATTGGATTATTACCCTTGCCTCTGTTTAAGCCTGGCAACAATGTTCCTGGAGATGGATTTGCTGTCTCCTGACATGCCATAACACACAGCAGAGGCTTGCAAGCCGTGCCATGACACAGGCCTATCGTGTCTGAAATCACCCACTGTCAGTAATAATGCCCTTTGTTTACTGAAGAGCTAATCAAAAATTTGCCCAACTGTAACTGGAATTGCCTTTCAATATCCTAGCTGTCAACCTGCAAGGATGTCTTTTTGACATGAATTTTGCAGGAATATATATTACATAGTAACAGATAACAGAATAGCCTTAACAGCTGGAGAAGAGTCTACCTTCAATCAAAATAAAGGATGATCTTTATCCTGACAAGTGGGAGATTTCAGAGGAGGGCTACACTCACATTTTTTTCATGGTCTTTACCTACTGAATCAGTATTCTTTTTTTCCCTGTTGGTTGCTTGCTGATTGCTGAATATTTGCCCTTTGCCCCTAATCATTATTTAATACATTAAAAAATACACCATCAGGGACATAATTTTTATTTCTCCTATTAGTTATGCTTCTGCTGAGTGCACTGTTCACTAGTGAGCACTAGCATGCTGTTTTACAGTAGAAATGACACAAAAGGGGCACACATTTTCATTTGAAAGGCAATTATCAGGCTGGTGGTTGGTGGTTTACTGCTCCTTTGGCCCACGATTTATTATGTAAGACAGAAACTGGAGTAATATGTTTTGATACATCTGCCTCAGCCCAGCAAACTTTTAAAGTCCATGGATGTTCTGCCCTTGACCTCCTCCTGAGCTGAATGCAGAGTGCTTGGCTGGTGGAATATCAGTAGCATCTTGAGATGTACAGATAAAAGCCATTAGAGAGGAATTGGGTATTATCACTTTTGGCTTTGCTATTATTACACTGTGAAATACTCTTTTGGTGGTATATCTGCCCAATTTTGACTTCTCAGATCTCTGAATTGAAGATCTTTTGAGTTGAGTGTCCTGTTAGGACTGATATAAAGCAAATAAAGCAGCTGTTATCAAGACACTGTATCAGAAGCCTCTGAACTTTACAATTTTATATTAAAAGCCTACAGTGAAGTGATTTAGTGGCCCATAAATCTATCAGTTCCAGAAGCCTAAATCTTTGTACAGTTTCTTTTGAGGTTTGGGATTGCTTCCCAAAAGAGAGTGTATGCATACAAAAGATGAAATGTTGTGTCGTCCCAGACCTTCAGTGACTGCATCAACAGGCACGGGGTGTTTGGGATGGGATGAGCTCTAAATCCATCCATTTACATTCTTTTTTTTTCTTTAAAGCCATAACTTGAATCTGTTAGGAATTAATTACATTGATAGATGCAGACTTGCAGCATTTTTATGACCCTCTTTTTAGATGACATTGTGTTTTGTAAATCACATTATTTCTGTCTGGTTTTATTAGAAAAACCCAAACACTAAGACTTAATACAAATTTTAAATTCTTAATAGTGGGAATTTTAGATTGTTAACTTTTGATTTTTCCTTTCTCTTGCCTCATGTAATTCCAAACTGTTATCAGGGTCTGTAAATTAAACCTCTAGATGCCAAAGCATCGATTAGGCCAGTATTGTTGAGAAAGTCAAGGGCCAGACTGAAAAGGGAAATTATCATCTCACTTGTCTTCAGACTGCTTCAGTATTGTAAGAAAGCAGTTTTTGTTTAAACCACATTGTGTCAAATTCCTGATACAGGAAAAATGAGAGAAGCAGACATTGTCTTAATATATGGACACAGGTGGGGTTTCTTTCCTAAAATGTCATTTTGCATTACTGAGTTTATATTTTGCATTTATATTTTGAGTTCAGCTATCTGGACAAGAATGACACAGCTCCACTGAGATTATTAATCCAGGAGACATCCATATATCTGCAAACAATTAATGTTTTATGCAAATGTAACTCTGCAGGCAGGAGTACCTGGCTGAGTGCTCCTCTGCCTCCTGGGACAACCCTGTGCTCCTCAGCTGGGACGGGCTCCCTAAAATGCTCTGACAATTTCTCATTGTGTGACTTGACAAAGGCAGAGAGAATACTTTCCAAAAACACTTTGGAAGGCCTTTTTCAATATCTTTAGTTGTGAGACAGCATTAGCTCTGATGAATAGCTAAAGTACTAGGGATCACTCAGCCTGCCTCAAGGCCATGACACAATTCTAATCTGTTTGTTGATAATTCAGCAGCCCTGTGAAGTGTTCTCATTTGCTCCATAAATTGTGCTGAAGAATAGCCTTTTTTGGAATAACAGTGTAGTAATTTCTCTATGTTTACATAGAGTATAAGTAGTTAAAATGGAAAACAGCCTAAATCCAATCGCTTCTTAAGATATTGCACACCCATCAAAGTAAACTGGAACCCAACAGATCAATAGTTAAATACCATTAAAAACAGTTTTGAGAAAAAATCATAATTGACTTTGCCATATGCTTCATTTTCCTTACTACACTATCTTCAGAGTGAAACACAATCACCGTTCATAGAGAGGCTAATTATCCACTGTCAATTAAGCCCTCAATAACTGATCTCTTGACAGCTGGTAATAAGTCCCAAACCCCATTGCAAATTGCATTAAAATACATGTTTATCCACTGGAGAAAGATGGGGAGCCCAGCTCACACGTTCTCAAAATTCTACAGCCAGAAATGATTGCCTTTTCAGGACAGCTTTCCTTGCACTTCAGCCTTGGATTTTCCTCTTTTCTGATTTCTTAAGGCTTGCACATTTTAAATGGCTTTTGCATCCTCTCTTCAGTGAGCATACAAAACTATGCTCAGACAACCTGGCAGTTTTTGCCTAAATGTTTGTTTAAAGTGGTCTTTTTTGTGTAGCTTCACTGAGAAAGTGCAAGTGTTGCACTAAAGTTTGCATTTGTTAAAGCAGGTAACAAGGGATATGGGAAATGGGAGAAGAACTGACTGGGAGGTTCAATAGCTCACTGGTATCAACTCTTGCAGGTTCTAAACTGCCCCATCTTAAAGGCTGGGATCACAAGAAAAAAACCTCTTTCCCAGATGAGCTTTGTTTCACCTCCCAACTTTGTTCCCCCGTGCTTTGATCTGCCTTGAGGCAGATATGTGCTGTCCTTACAGCTTTTTGTTATGTAACTACTGTAAGAACTACTTGGTAAATGAAGAATTAAAAGTAAAAACTCATTTAGCTTTGTTCCATTACCTAAAACCCCCAAACAATCTAGTGGGAGTCAGAGAGAGGAAACAGAAATATGCCAACAAAAGTCTAATGGCTGTTCTTAAACGTAAATAAATACATAGTAAAAGTACTTGATTTAGAAGAAAAAGAAGCACAAAAAGTGTTGTTTTAATTACATAGAATAATGTGACAAAAGAAATGGGATAAATTCTATCTGTGCAAGTTTTAAATGTCAGGTGAATATGGCAAATTTTGGCCATCTTTCTGTTGATTAGTTGTATCTGTTCCTGCAGTAATGCATTCACTCAATAATACCCACTGCTGAAAGGGTTCCTCATTGTGTGATCCAAAAACCAATCTATTGCCCAATTCTGCAACAGCTCAGTAGAAAACTTACCTTTCAACTTTAAAGGCTGAAGAATCTAAATTTCTTTATGCCCTAATTTGTTCTTTTAAAGATTTGTTCTAGTATTTTCACAGGGGTAGTGCAAATTGATTAATTAAGAGGTACAAAGTATATTTGTATCTTTAAAAGACCTGCTCTGTATCTGCATATCTTGTTCTCCATCACAGAAGTATTTAAGGTCTTATTTTATAAGGACATTATTATTCACAAAGGATAAAATTAAAATGTTTCATGGGATTGTTCGTCCTTGTTAGGCACCCACATATTTCAGTGCTCTTGGTTGGTGATAAAGCCTGTTGTGGAGCAGTGAATCAATAGATGACTAGTGTAGCCTTTTCTTTTGTCACCATCTCCATTATAGAGATGGAATCTTTTTTCTCTCTCTTTTTTTTTTTTTT
>VYXF01005742.1:82374-113110 GCA_013397295.1 Polioptila caerulea | reverse complement strand
TTTTTTTTTATTTCTTCATCACACTGGCACGAAGATCCATCTATCACTATTGTAATGTGCTTTTGAGGTGTAAAAGGCTATTTAGTACATCTTATTAACTACCTCTGCATAATGGCAGCATCAGAATTGAGAGTACTTTTCATTCTCTGAACAACTAGGGTACTTTTAACTGGAGAAATAAATGAGTTCTGTAAGCAAGAACATTGGGAGACCCAGATAAGATAGTGATATTTTAAGAACCTTGAAAATAATTCTCTTTGTGCTCCTTTTATATTTCTCTAATTAAACTTTAGATTCTGAAAACTCTTAATATTCAAGATCTTTTTAAATACCCGCTTTAATTTTTTATACGTACCCCCAAATCCCATGCTTTACTTGTCTTTGTACCAAGTGCTGTGCTGGAGAGCAGATTGCAGATAGCAGCAATGTAATTCCTGCCATTCTAAAAGGTAATAGCAAAATAACTCTGTCAGTTAAGTACTGGCTTAACAGTTATGTCCTTACGGTCCAGATAGATTCTAACAATTCCTCTGGAGCAGCATATGCTTCCATATAACATCAAGTGGGCTATCTAATCTTTTCCTTTCCTTGTCTGATTCAAGACCAATTTTACAGTGTGTGTGAATATTTTTATGGAATGCTGTGTGTATACAAATGGCAGACCTGTGCTCTTTCTGTAAAAATCACAGTCTATGAAACCAAAAGCTGCTGGTGACATTGTCAGACTCTCAGAACAAATTTGATGCCATTGTCCAGAGGGGCTGTGGAGGAGGGCAGGGCAGCTGTGCTGCCCACAACAGTGCCAGCAGCAGGGCAGGAGGAGCAGGGAAAGCCCTTCCATCACAGGAGATGGGGCATGGGACCTGGACAGTTGCTATCTGTGGAGGATTTAGCATGTTGCTAAGGGAGCTCTTCCACATCCTTTTTTCCTAATACCAGGAAAATCATTCCACAAATACCAGAGGTTTATGTCCAAAAGGGAGACAGGGAGTCTTTTTACTTTATTCAGTAAAGGGAGAGGCCGTGGAGCATTTCCCCTGGGGTGTCTCAAATTTTTGGAGGACTCAGCCTCCTTTTTATCCTAATTTCTCAGCCACATTGCCCTCTCTCTTTCCCCACTGGCTGAGGTACTTGAGAGGTACGAACTTCCCAGAACCCCTGATACCTAAGATTCCCCTCTAATGTATAACCCTCCCTTTTAATTTTTAATTGTTATGGAATTTATGGGGTTTTTTCCCATTGTTTATTTTGACTTTCAATATCCAATTTCATTTATCAGCAAACTTATAGTTTGTTTATAAGGCAAATAGCTTTTTTTCCATTCATCAATCAGTGGAATCCTTCCCGTTGTTTCCTTTATTTCTATCTATCTTGTGAAGACAAATCCATCCTTCCTCTCACTTAGGATCAATTTAAGATGAATGTTACATCTAGAAGGAAGCACCTTTAATTCCTGAGAACAGAAATTCAGCCTTACAGTCATATGAATTCTTCATTTTGTAAATTTAGTGCTCTTTTCCAACATTTGAGAGGTGAGAGAGAAGTCCCTGGCAAAGCAAGTCAGTTTCTTAAAAACACCCATTTCTGTGATGCTGTTCTTCCACAACTGCATGCTTTCCCTTTCTAGGCAAATTCCTGCAGTGTATTGCAGTGGTTTGTGCAGTTCCTACTGCTCGTTTATCGAAATGATGATCACTTCTGTGGGGTGAGACCTGCTCAGCCCAGAGGAGAGCCTGTGTGATCACTGCCAGTGGGGCCTGCCCAGCTGGGTGGCTGTGGGCATCACCATCCTGTGCTTAACTACAGAAGGGAAAGAACCAAATTTAGAGAGACTGGAACTGCCCAGGCATGCTGGAGAACTTAGTGCAGGATGAGGTGACTGCTGCTGCCAAACAGAGTCATCTTGAACCTCAGCAGATCCTGCACCCTCCCAACCCCTAATCCAAAGATCTCACCTGGATCTGTTTGTTCAGCCACAAAGGAAGATTGCTCTGCTTTAGTCTCAGTCCCACACACTGAAGTGCAGAGAGGTTGAACCCCCCTGTAAATGAAAAACACACAAATTACATGGCTGTGACCAGTGCTTGGGCAGTAATATCCTACACTTTTTAAAACTACTGCTTTCATCTGGGAGGTTTTGAAAGCAGCCACCATCAAGAAGGTTGCAAATTATTTGTTGGCAAGACCTTACTGCTTGAAAACTTAGACTTCTTTTTTTTTTTTTTTGGTAAACTAAGTTAGATTGAATTATTACAGTCAAATCCTTAATGTTACTCTTGTTTACAGCACACGTCCCTTAACAATAAATTTCCAAGCCCGTGGGCACTTTCAATTACTGCATCTTCCTTGCTTAGCAAAGGAACTCATAAACCTCTCCCTCTGTCATACCACTTTGAAAGATCTCTGTGTAACCAAACTGTGTTGTCTGACAATGCTTATACTGAGAAAGACTTATTAAAAGCATAACTTGTGTGGTTCCCTGTGACCAGGGGAGAGAAGGACTACACAGATTACTACAGGTAATGCGTACTTGCCTTCACAATTTATTCCTAAGCCTGCAAAAAATGGGGAGGAAATACGACAGAACTAAATCTTTAAGTTTTATTTAAGTTTTTTTGTGATATATAAAAGAATTATTCTTGGTATAAACTCTTACAAATGTACAACACCAGACTTCTCAGTATTTCAAGTTTTATGAATTTTAGAGAAACCAGAAGATGCAGCTGTAAAGGCAGAGATATTTCTCCTACGGAGGATTTTATGGCATTATTTGAAAAGGTGTCACGTTTACACAGTTTCTTGACCTACACAGAGGGCAGAGAAAGATTCACTCGGATTTTAGAGATGGAAAAATGAGGTGTGAGAAGAAAATAAAATTCAAATTTTCCAGCTTCCCTTCTTTTTTATTCACATGCAGTAAAAGTGTGGAAAATGTAGCAATCACAGCTGAAAACTGCTTACAGTTCATCCTCGTAATTTGTGTGTGTTTTCAGTATAGATGAAAATTGTAAGAGAGATGTTTTTAATAGAAATCATTATCTACTCACCACCAGTGAGATAATAGAAAAAAAAAGTGGGAGGTGAGGGGAAAGCACAAAAACTAAATACTGAGCAACATCATATCCAAGTTTTGTGAACACAGATAGCTAAGAGTAATTTCTGAAATTTGTGCTTAGAAATAAACACTGGTACAGCAAATAGACTGAGCAGCTAGTGGAAACTGGAGATGTTCATCATTTCTGAAAATTGGTCCAGATACCCAAATGTCTGTTGGAAAACTAATTTTAGGAATGATAGTAGGGAAATGTTGATGAATATTGCCAGTGTCATATTTAACTGTTAAACAAGTAATAGCATATAATCTTTTATGCTTGAGTGTAAAAATATTCCTTAAAATAAATAACAATAAAAATATATGAAGCGTACAACTCCATCCTGAATAACTGTAATCCCATTTTGTAACAGTAATGGATACACTGCAGCAAGCTTCACTGATTAAAAACTTTTTGTGCCAAGTTTGTTTGCAGTTTATCAAATGGGATGTAAAATGTAGGCTACCTTTCTATATGGTGTATTAAGCTTTACTTGTGGAAGGCAATCCATGTTCCTTTATCAGTTTGGGCTTCAGCTTTGGATGTCTACAGCTGCCAGGAGTTTAATTAGGGTCACCAGCAGACCTCTGACTGCTCTGGGTAGGAAAAAACCAGAGCAAAAGGCAGGAGGTGTCTGTGCCCCACGATGCACTCCCTGAAAGAGGGAGCAAGCTCTGACACGGAATGCTGGCCACAGAAAATGGGACTCAGGAGGCCACAGAGTCCATTCCCCTGAGGCAGGACAGAGGGCATAGGGTGTCAGTTGCTGAATCTTGTCTTTTTTGCCATCCCAGTTTCAGTGTTGTTGATAAAAAGCTTTTGGTTTCCGTGTTGCTCGCTTTGGCACATGGTTGTACTTTCCAAAATGTAATGTGCTGTGAGATTTGCCACGTGCATTGCCTACACTGACCCCTGATAAACTGCAGGTATTTACTGTCAGAGAGAGGTATTAGAAAGAAATGACACGTTAGAGTAAAGAATTTATAGTGGTCTGTCGTCACTGAAAAAGGAATGTTCTTTGTTTTGCTGATATAAAAAAATAGAAAACGGAATATAAAGTGCCTTGAATCCATGAAACAGCAATGCTTAGAGAAATGGCAGTAATGCATTTGTATTTCTGCCATATGGAACTGTAGGACTTTCCTGTGGACAAGGCTTCTTTTAACATTTGATGAACATCAGTGCTTCATTTCTCAGTTCTCTGTTAGGTTCTTTGCAACTGAATTATATGGACAGAGAGCCTGTCCTGATATATACAGACTTCACAGAAAATCTCAAAATCTCAGGTTGGAAGAGGCTCATAAAGATCATTTGATACCTCAGACACTCCAAATAACTGTGTTGAAACTTTGTTCAGATCCTCCAAAGTATTTGTGAAGTGTTTGAGGATGCAGAGGGGAGAATTTGAGAAAAACTGTGGCTCCAGGGACAAAGAATTTACAGATGTAAGAGGACAGGTCCTGCAATTAGCTGTGTTTGAATGTGAACCTGGAGGGAAAAATTTCCAATGTAAGGATTCAAGGAAGATGAAGACCTGAAGAGGGGTTTGCCTTGCTTGTAGAAAAACCAGGCTGCTTGGGGTGTCATGACTGCTCAGGTTTACACAGCCTATTTGTATATTTGTATTCCTCCCCTACCTTGCTCTGCTCCTCTGCTGCTCTGTTCAGGCCTCCTGACAATTATAATCCAACATCAGGACAAATCCTTTGAGTACTGGGCCACAGTCCTTTTGTCAGTAATTATCTGTATTAGTGTTCCAATGAACGGAAATGAAGAAAAATACTCTCTCCTCATGTCCTAAACAAAGGTGTCACACATTCAGGGATCCCCAAGTCAGTTTACATCCTCTGATGGAAATCCATTTTAGAGGGAAAATGTTCTTATGTTCACTGCCTCCCTACATGTTATACACCCAGTAGGACAATGATGAATTTTGTCTTTTCCTTCTTATTTAAGAAAATTGATTTTGTGTGTAACTAAAGGTGTTTTATAGAATTGTTCTTTGTCAACAGAATGACTCTTAGAGTGTATTATCTGAATTGTATAAACCTGCTATTTTGGGGGCCACACCAGCTAAAGTGCTCTCCATCTTTCCATCTCCATTCTTGGATGGAAATATTACTATTTTTCCAGGGACAGCTATATGAGTTGAAATGTAAAATTCACTCTAATTTGCAGATTTCCTTGTAAGTCTTGATGGCATTTGGCAACATTTTAAATTGAATGGTGGAAGAGTTAAATTTGCTTTGATATTAATTTTGATAAGATGGATAAGGGTTTATTACCAATTCTAGACAGATCTTTCAAAGAGGGAAGGTGTTATTCAGTGCTACAGAAAACAACAACATATTGCAATAGATTTCATAGAGTTCTGAAGCAAATTAGCAGCCTGGATAATAAAGAGGGGAGAGAAATCACACAAACTAAGTCCGGTTTTACCAGATAAATTTAAAAAAAAGAACTTCAGACAAAAAAAAAAAATATAATCCGGCTACCCTGCAAGATTCATGTTCATGTTTGCCCACAGCTTGCAGCTGTTAGGACAACTGAGAGACACAGGACAAGAGTTCTAGCTGTAGAAAGCTGAAGTTAAGCCTTCATGAAATCAAATCATAGCCATTTCTTCCTCTTAATACCCTTCCCAGGAACAGCAAGACATTTGCCTTTTAAAATAACTCTCAGATCCAATTATTTAAGAGTAAGAGATGAAAAAGCACTAAACAAATCTAATAACTGCCAAATTAATGTAATTTCCCACACTTGTGTTTGGTAGCTGAAGACAAGCTAAATGCCTAAATAGCTGTCTAACCTAAGGAGCAGGAAAAAATAGTGTGCAAAAACACCCTTCAGAGAAAATATCTGCCACCAATATCAGAGCTTATAGTAGGTATCAAAAGTGAAGGCACTAATTTAAAATACATACCAATTTATTCATATTAGGAAGTGAAATGTTCTTGGACTTCAGGGCTGAGCAGCACCTGAGTGGATGTGTCATCAAAAGCAATTTGCTGTTGAAGTTGCAGGATAGAGGCAGTTTTGAAGTCACATTGCATCTTCTTTTCCCTGCTTTAGAGATCCTCCTAATGACCAGCTATAGAGAGCACTGTGGAATTAGTTTTATTTTTGATTATGCAGAAAGAACTCAACTCTTCCATGCTGAACCCGGAGGGCTGAAATAGTTGCAGTTGGATTTAACCCTGTGAAATCAGGAAACCTGTCAGGGTAGAGGGAAAAGGCTGCACAATATTTTGCCAACATCTCCTGGGGGAGCTTTACATAGTTCTGAGATTCACACTCTTATTGATCATCTTTCTCAATATTTGTAGCTGGAGGTTAAAATTTTATTTTCCACATATTCTGTTAGCCTTTGAAAATGGAGTCACTGTATTTGCTGACATTTCTGGAATGCAAACAAAATCTTCCTGATTTCTTACACTTGGTGTAATTTATTGTGGCTCAAACGCAATTGCTGAGCTCACGAGGTGTGAGCCTGGATCATTAGCAGTGATCTGAACAATGCTTTGTCTGACTTCTCTGATTTTCCTCTAAAATATGGTAAGACTACACATGAGAGCTTCACTCCCAATTTCTAGTGAGGTATGGAATGATACATTGGACAATCACATTAAAAACAGGTCTCTCCTCCAGTAAAAGGATGCCATGTAAACAAATCACCAAAATTTGAAATACACCCTCTTTTTCTGTGGAACATTCTAGGTTCTGTTATCTTCACAGTGCCCTACTGCTGATAATACAGTAAAACCAGCATATATTTTTTCCCCAGTTTGCAATTCTGATAGCTGAATTTGGCTAATTCTTTTTAGGGAAAGGAGTTTTAATCTTTATTCTAGTACAGATTCAGTCCATTTAACTAATTGTGGTAGGACACAAATAGAATAAGACATGAATATTGTTATGCCACGTCAGTGTTTTGTTGCATTGTGTGTATTTTGACTTCTATCAGTGAATACTGCAGTAAATATAACCATAAAGCATTCAACAGGTTCACAATCCTATAATGAACTTATTTAATATAAAATCAAAACTAAAGCCCAGTGAACCACTCATCCAGCAACATGGTCATTTCCCTGGGCAGTAAGACACAGATGATTACCTCTTTGATCTTCATTAGATAAAGGATCTGTTTTCATTTTGTACCTTAAATCTCTTACCAGCCTTCTCAGAGAGAGAGCAACAGGGGAAGTATGTAAAAGGTCTTGTAAGATTTTGACAGTTTGTGGCCCCAAAATTGCCCTGGGAATTTTGCTTGGAGGATGCTATCTAAAAATCTAAATAGCTGAGAGTAAGAAATTAAATTGGTCATTCTTTGGTGCTTGATCTTTGCGTCTCCTGTCACAAAAGCCTGGGGAAACCAAGGAGAACTGGGCAGCTCCTCCAATTCACAAATTCACATTCACCCCCAGTTTGGCCAATAACTATGGATTACTCCTTTTCCTTTGGCTGAAAATTTGCACAGTGAAATAAAAAACGAGGCCACCGTAGAAAAGAAACAGAAAATCAGGTAAATTCTACACTGACTTCCTGGGCTGTACAGGAACCCATCAGCTGCTCTTAACCAAGTAAGAAAACTGAAAGCCCACCTGACCTTTGTGTGTGTGTAATCCCAGGCAAAGCCTCACACGTGCATTCAATTAGCTTTTGCAGCTCACTGATTTGAATTTATGACACATTGTCCCCACAGCAGAGAAATGCAGCAGGGCTATTGCAGAGGAGTGTGCACCACAGCCTTACATGATTAATGAGTTTTTATTATTATTGCCAGCCTACACTAAGAGATTTACAGATTATCCAGATTCAAGGTCTAGGTGGCCAGTTCCTCATGTGTTTTGTGTCAACACTCAAACATTCCTTTATCTGAATTATGAAGATTATTTGTATAGAAACCAATGTGAGCACTTAGGGACAAAGGAAAACATAAAAGAACTTGGTGTAAAACTTGAGAATGGACAATATATTCAATGAAAAGGATTCTACAAAAAGTGCAGGTGTTTTATTCACAAGAAAAGGTATAATTTTCATTAAGCAGTACTGTATCACGGGATTAATCCTGAGGAAAAAGCTCTCAATATTCATTGCAATTATTTTCAAGTGAAGATTCTTAATATTAAACTGCTTTTGGATTTCTTTTTAAAATAAAAATATTTATTTTTGAGAATTTCATACTGACTAAATCTGCATTAGCAACATCTTTCTCTTTAACTTTACAATGAAAATATAAGTTTGAGTTATAATATTTTCTGGCATTTTTAAGCAAGTGAAGCTAATTTCTGTACCCTTACTCCTGTTCCTGAAGTTTTTCTTGATTTCAATACAGAAAAGTTGTCTAGTCCCACCACAAGATGAGTTCACACCCTTCCTGTTTGTAATAAAAGACCACATTTCCTGCACTTTTATACCTACTGATTAAGATGCTCTTGCTCCTATCATGGACCAACTGGGCATCCTTCTCCTAAAATCAGCTCTCTCTCTCTGGCTCAGGTTATGAAGCTTTAAGTAAGATATTAAGTATTAAAGGATAAATAAAATAAGTGCTGGTAAAGTTCAACAGTCAATGAAATATGCACAGCATCTCCAGAAATTACATTTTATTGTATATAGGCCAAGTGTGACAAACTCCAAATATAACTCAAGGAAGTTCTCAAACTCTACAGTCGTATCACCAGCTCTACAAATTCCACCTTTGCTTTTATCGTCACATTTTCTCGAACACTGATGTGAAACTAAAGCTAGATACAGGGAGTAATGTTCATTTTCTTGATTATTTTTCTCTTCAGCTAATGAGAAGAAGGTAAAATGGTGTTGAAATATAGTTAAATATATTGGTATAATTTAGGAGTAATATAAGCATGATGTGAACTGAAATGTAATGTATAAATGTTATGCTAAATGTGGTTTAAAAGTAGACAAGGCTGAGTTGGACTGGGTGATAAAGACCTCTAATGTTTCAGGGAAATCAGTCAAAAAGGGTTTTTTTGGTGCACACCCAGGGTCGCTCTGGGATGCTTTTCAAGGATTTCCCTGTCCCCGATGGGGAAGTATCAATTACTCACAAGTATAGTTAATATACAGTGTTTCAGAGGCTGGTTTCCTTCACTGAAAGCTTCAAACCACCTCAAAGTCTTGATCCTTTGTCTTTTCAAGTCTTGCCATTGATTTTAGGATAGCAGTGTCAGGTCCTCAGCAGACATCTCACTGACACAGCTCCTCTCACATTTATTTCTTCTGGCCATGTTTTAGAGCCATGTAAAAGCCAATCTTGAGCACAAAAGGAAAAAAGAGGAGGAGAACGATAAAGCCTCCATGGTCCAGGAAAGACAGGCTCCTGGCTTTCAGCCTCAGCCACTCTGGGAAAGGAAAAAAGCCAAGGCCTTGCCCATGTTTACAGGATGCACATCCCAGAGTGCCGGTCTCATCCTGACTGCACAAAGGAAACAGCTCATCAGCAAAAACCCTCCCAATAAATCTGTAAGGGCCTCGCAGCCTTTTCTGGCTTGTTCCAGTGGTTTTTCAGGCAGTAGGAACTGTCTGAAGCCTCCCTTCCTCCCCTCTTGTAAAGCAGTGTGTAGCAAGGGGGATGCATTTTGGTTTGCAGCCCTCTCACTGAGGTGTGAGCTGACTAAAACAGAATTCCCATGGCATTTGTCCCCAGTGTTGGCAGTGCAGGCTGGCTAATCCATACCTTGGATTGGGTAATTCCATTTCAGAACATTTTGTCCTCTATTATAGCCTTATTCTTTCTGGTTTATAGACTATTGTTCCTTTCTTTTTCCCACCTTTCCTCGAATCCTTCACATTTAACTGGTTACACAGCTATGAATATAATGTTTTAAAGATATAAATAATAATGAGCTCCTTTAATAAAATCAGACATAAGTTATGCAGCAGACGTCAATTATAATGGATTTTAAAGGTTTTGATCTAGAACTTGGGTGGCATTACATTTAGACTAATAACTGTAACTATGATTTATGTGTTTGCAACTGAAATGGTTTCAGTGCTTCGATATATGTCCAAAGTAAAATTTATAGTCTGCTACAGAATGTATAAATAATGAACAGCCATATGTCATATTGCATTTAAAAATTTGACTTCTTCCACAGCCAGCATAAGGTAAAATGAATTAAAAATTTTAGTTCATTTGGGATTGAGTTACTTTAATACTTTAAAGCAGCTCCACAAATACAACATTGATTTAATTATTTTTGCTGCAGTAAAAATAAAATACTTTTAAATTTGCAGTTGTATTCAAATTAAACCATGACAAAGGGCAAAGTATGTGCTAATAAGAAAGGAAAATGATCCACTTTTCTCCTAGAAGTTATTGTAACTAATTATTTGTTAGATAGCCAAAATAGAATAACTGGTATTAACAAAGAGATGCAGCATGTTTATTACAACTTTTAAATTAACCTCCTCTTCCAAATGCCCATTTCATGTTGGAAAAAAACCCTGTAATCTATTTTTAGTAATATGAGCTGCATGTGAGTACATGAATGCACATGGCAATTTTCCACTTGGCTGTTTGGAAAGTAAAAATGCACCTGACAAATAATTGTGGTCTATTTGCAGCAGAAAGATCCCCCCCAGCCCTCCCTTGCAGTAGAGACTGTTTTCCAGACTGTACCTACCTTTGCTAAATCTTGATTTAAACATTTTAAATCTTGCTGGCTAAACTAGGTTTGGGTTTTTCCCCCTTCTTAGCTATCTGTTGAAATTTGTCACTGTCATGAGCAGGCTGTGTACAGAAATAGGATGACAACTGCTATTTTTTTAGTAGCTTATAAGGTGCTTTCCATTTTGCCCATAACAAGAGGTGAAGCATAACAGGATTTCAATCCTATGGGAAACTGGATGTGCTAAGGTTTCACTCTGGGAGCCCATTCCCTTTAAGTCATCAGATCAATTTTGCACCAGTAAATGTTTCTCAAAGGTTTTAGGTAATTTTTCTGGTATTTACAGCAAGGGAAGTGCTGTGTGTCTAACATTGCCTGTGGCTTGCAGCTTCCCTTTTCTTTTTATACAGGAATACTATTTTCTTTTTTCCCCTGGAGTGATAGTACCAGGACTGAACTCAGTGAGCTCTTCAAGAAGCAGCAATGAATAAATGAAAAATTTGCAGTTAAGCCATCAACAGAGATGACATCTATTCCTCAGCAGACCCTTGTTTTATACTATTGGGAAGTTATCTAACTTCCCATAGAAAATGCTATTGATTTTTAGCCTGTTTTGTCAACTAGTCAATAGCCACACAGAGGCTCCTTGTGATACACTTTTTTTTTCCCCTGTTAGTAAAAGTGCTCCTGTATGTTGAATTCCCAATGTGGCCAGCCCAGCTTGGTGGCTTTTTTCTCTTGAACTTTAGGCATTAATACACGTGTTTGCTTTATTTCATCAGCCCTCTGGAAAGGTGTCTTAGCTGAGACAGATGCTTTTGCTAAGAAATACTCTGGGTGCCTTAGAGCCTTTGGGCTCTGCCAAACCCTTGGCAGCAGAGTGAAAAGCAGGTGTGTGAAATGGTTACTGCTCTCACCTTGTCTGTCACAGATTGAGTTTGTCTTTGCATCCCCAGACTGAAGCCATGAAAGTGGCTACACCTGTCAGAGAAAGGCAGGAGACCAGGGGAGGAAATGAGGAATAATAGGCACAAGAAGTTTCAAAATTCAGATGAATTCTTAATATTTTTTTAATATTATGATTAGGCGAGTGAAAACATTAATTGTTTTAATTCTAGGATTCTAAGTGAGGAAATCCTTTTGGAATATTGAAATGTCCTTTCACTTTAGTTATCAGATGTTTCGACCCAGGCAGTGTGACATTCCAAGATCAGATTGCCTATACTTATTAAATATTGGGTAAAAAGGTGGGTTTGCTGTTTTCAGTGGGAGAAATCTAATTAATTTCTTAAGAAGGAAATAGAGGACTGCTTTATTGCTGGATGAAATCATGGAAATGGATAGTCCTCTCCATAAAATATAAGTGGTTAAAAAAATTGAACATTTTCCTTCTGAGACTGGGATAACGTCAAACAACGAGTGAAATGTTTTTATCCAAGACATGAATTTTTTATATCATTTTGACTCTCCCAGCTCTCCCTCTGTCCCTTTTTCTCTTCATTTACCACTCCTATTCCGCCCTGCCATAATTTATGCAAGGCAAAAAGTTGTGATTTTGTTGTGCTTTGGGAAAACCCAAGTGGAGAAGATACCCAAGTATCAAAATTTAAGGTTAACTTGTGGATCTCTGTGTGTGTGGGCATCTGTTCCTCCTTGTATCCAGCAACGGGAGACACTTGCTAGTTTTCTATCTGTGGGAGAATGGTTTTGGAAGAGATTATACTTGCAAAGAGATAAGGCTGCATTCAGGTGTGGCTTATCAGAAGAGGCTGCTGCCATTGTCTGATGATAATCAAGAGCACCTTGTCTGAGCAGGAGCTTATTTGTCTCCTGCTCTCTCTGAACTCTTGCCCCAGCTTTTCAGAGAAACGGCTGCTTTTATCTTTTTACAATTTTTCAGAGATTTGTTACTAGATATTAATTTCAGCACAAGGTTGTTTAGGAAGTCAGGTGAGCTTAAGGAAAGGTCAGGAGAAAGAGCACTGAAGACTTGGGAAAATTCAATAGCAGGCACGATCTCCTCTTCTGATATATTCAGTTTAATGGAAGTGTAAGTAGCTGGACTCACCTGCTCCAGTCCACACATTCATGACCTAAAACTAAACTGGTGAATTTTTTCTTCTTGGTTTTTTTTTTCTTTTTTTTTTTTTTTTCCTTCAAGGTTATAGTTGTTGCTTTATTTCTATTTCTTAAATGAATACATATACATAAAGAAAACTACAATTACTAGATATAGTGTTGGAGAGAAGCCATACAGCAAATTTTGTGGCAGTTCTACCTGCAGTTTCTAACTTATTTTTAGGTTTGTTATCCTTCTGTAACTTCACCTTGAAAACAGCTGTTATCACTGAGGTGAACTTGCACATTCTGTAGATCTGTGTCTCGAGATGTGCCATTCAACAGTTTCACAGTTCTGGTGCTTAGAAAAGGGGTAAAAAAAGAGATATCGGAGGCTCTTTGTGTCATTGGTAAATAAAACATTCTCTTTTCATCTGTTGTTGCTACTCAAACAGTATCAGGCTTTTTAGCAGTTTTTGGTTTTGTTTTTTTTCACCTTACAAGTTCTATCAGTTATTAATTAGTGACTTACAGTTAAAAGATTTTTTTGTGGTTAAAACTATGATGACTGGACTTAAACTTGTCATAGAAAAAGAGCATTGCACTACTTCATTTAGCCTCTGCCTTTTTTTTTCCCCTATTACCATTCAAACTGAAAAGTTTTGAATTTTTTTTCTGTTTTAATAAAATAAGTAAGGGTCTTCAGCTCAAGAATATCTTTGAAGTTGCTTTTCAGATCCTTGATTGGGCTCAGGAGACAAATTTCTGTATCTCATTGAATTGGATTTGCTGGTTTATATCATGACCTTCTGAGATGGGTACTGAGAGCAGAGAGATGAATATCAAATTATTTCATTCTGTTCCACAAAGTTTTGAACACTTCAATGCTTTTCTTATTAAAAAAAACCACTCAACCCNGGAGAAAAGAAGGATGAATTTCAAATTATTTCATTTGTTCCACAAAGTTTTGAACACTTCAATGCTTTTCTTATTAAAAAAAACCACTCAACCCACCCCCACCTTCCTATATTATCAGGTATTTAAAGAAACTGAGAGAATGGTAGTTTACAGAAATTGGCTTTTATTATGATGTTACTTTGACTATGTTGTCATCCATCAATTATCATTATTGTATTGCCTAAGCTATGAGCTTCAAGATTTATTAAGAAATTAATTTATTTTTTTTTCCACACCAGCATTGTTGGAGCCAACAGAGGGAGAACAAACCCTTGGGAGTTTTAATTGCTGGGGTGGAGAAAGTGAGACTTCAAATAAGACAGAGAAAGAAACAAAAAAAAGTGACCACACATTTTGGTTAGAATTCAAGTCCCCAGGGAAAGATTGTCATGAGAATGTCATTTATATGACAAATTAATGCTTCATTAGGATATTCTATTTAGAGAAGAAATTATCATAAACATAGGCTTGTGGTTTTCTTAATTTCCCCTCTTGGTCAGTGTTGCTTACAGATACATTCTTCTGGGCAATTATCATCAATCTTGTCCTTAATGAAAAAGTTAATTTTATCCTTCTCATAAGGACAGACAAACAAAATCTTTCTTTTAGTTTTACTTTCCTTTCGTGGTGTAACACAGCCACTGCCTGAGGATTTGTGATTTGGTACCAGTGTCATTCTATACCTGCAAAGACTCAGAAGGATTCTGTGGGTGTGGGGCTTAAGCTGCTTTAAATCCAGCTAATTACATGCAGCGTTTGCAGGAGTCTGATGAGTTCACAAATGTGTGAATCCAAGTCCAAACTGCTACAGAGTTACAGGGGTTTCAGAGCAGTAATTCTTATTTGGGCTTATCTCGGGAACAGATATGTGTATTCTCAATGAGAGAGAAGGGGAGGTGTTGATTTCTTTTGTCCCCTCATAATATCGAAGTTCCAAGATCTATTTGCCAAGGTTTTTTTATTTCTGTTTTGTTTATAAAGTATTGTGTCTCATCTCATTGATTTTATCCTTAAAAATAGTTACATTTAACAATTTAACTCATAGTTACATTTAATAGTTACATAGGAAAGACTGTGAGATATCAGTAACTAAAAACTGAATCTACTGATTCCATTTGAGGGGGAGATTTTTCCAGTAAGATTAAAAAATCAGAACCTATGTTTTGTTTTTTACTTTTTTTCTCCCAATAAGCATTTTAAAATGAGATGGTATGTTGTCACTTTTCAGGCTATTTTATGCTATTTTAAAACCTGGTAAAGAAGAAAATTTTCATCTCCTAGATTTAAGTTCTCCAAGGTGTCCTCAGCAAAACCATGAAAAAAGCATAATGCACTGGACATTTCTAAGTTAAGGTGTGCACAGGTGGCTCCATGAAAAAAAAAAAAAATATTTTCATGAAAGGATTTTCAGGCCACTTTTGACCTCCCAAAGAAACGATGACCAAAATTTTCTATCAAGTTCTTGTGTCACCTTAAATTAACATTTGGTAAATTTGAGTAGGGCATTAAAAGTCATTTTTTAGTGCCACTGACTAAACCCTCCGAGGGTGAATGTGACTGGCTGAATAAACCCTGCCAGTGAAGGAGGCTCGGTGGGGATGAGGTGCCCACAGATCTTGGGGAACAAAGCAGGCTGTGAGTGACCACAGCTGTCACACAGAAGCTGCCAAAATGTGGTTTTTCTTTAGCTCTGCACAGCTGGCTGGGAGCAGGAGGGGTAACTGCTCCTCCCTGGGCTGGCCAGACCAGCATGGGGAGGGTGAGTGAGGAGTTCAGGCCAACAAAGTATAAAACCTCAGCATGTAACAAGGATTTCAGAGGGTTCTGAACTGGCTTCAAGCCAGGTCCTGTGTAACATCCAGTGAGTACAATTGGTATGGAACTTTACACCTTCCACGGGTGGAACAGCTTAAAAGAACCTGGTCAGGGAGTGCTGGACTTGGACTATGCCCCAGGATCACACACACACCTGAAAGAGGAGACACACACAGAGACAGCTTTTCAAAGGCGTGGAAGAAGCTAAATTTGGTTAAAACATGGTAATTCTACTTGGATCAGCAGTGCCTCTCTAGGAAGAAACTTGGCATTAGTCATAGAGAAAAAAATATATCAGCATTTTCAGCCTCTGTGTTGAGGGACTGGAAGATATTCTGGTGGTGTGGTTTCCTTAGGAAGGTCTGACACGCCATGTGGGAGTCTCACCACTGTTTGAAGGCTCCTGTGCCACAGATTATGACTGATTTACAGTCTGAAATATTGTTCCTCATCCTCAGGTTAGATCCTTGTAGTGACTAACAGTCCTGTAGTGGTTTAGGTTTGCCAATTTGGAATTTCCCAGTTAAGGATGAACCTTTGACTTCAATAAGATTATTTGAGTAAGAAGGACATGCCAGGAAATACAATGGGTTTTTTTAATAGATTTTTTATAGACTTATTATGAATTCAATTACCAAATTGAAATAAATATCTTAATGAAATTGTGAATAGTTTTCAAGTCTAGTTCATTATGTTAATTTGCTTAAAAATTAAAATTGAAATCTTTTGCTAAAAGATTATTAATGCAATATTAGTGGAATAGATGAAAATAGGTTTTGCTCAAATGAATAAAAAATAATAAATGTTGTAAAAGGGATTCATAAAAAAAAAGATACAATAATATGAAGTATATATTATTTAGTATATACAATATGGACAATAGGTTTGGACACTGATTAATTCAGCTATGAATTCTGATTTTATTGGGTGTTGCTAGGTCGTTTGCCACGGGTGGGCCATCCCCAAACCAGGTGTCCTGGGGCTGTGATCTTACTGGGATATGTGGCACAATCACCACATGAAACACGGAATCCAGAGGAGTCACTGAATGGTGGCCGAGCCCCTGCTCTACCATGGCACATGTTTGCTCTGTGAGAGACACCCCCTTACACATTTGGTGCTGTAGTGCAAAAATTGAGCTCCTTGGATATGCTGGCATGGCTTGAGTCGGGGGATCCAAGAGCCTAAAGACTAGATGGTTATTTAATACATGTGCCTCTCCAGGGCATGGAATTTTAATTCTTTTGAAAAGTGATTATGTCAGCATTTGAGGGCAATGGATGTTTCCAGCACTTCCTAGGGAGTTATCAGGGCTTTAGGTGACCAATTAAAATGTCACTGTAAGCCTTGGTTCCCTCTCAAGTTAGGCTGTGTCACCAGACAAAAGATGCTGGTTTCACCATCACAGACTTTTACCTCCACAGACTGCTTAAAACTTGGAAGTTGTCCTGAATTAGATGGAAAGCATGGCATAGAGCAACATTTCTTACTGCCCTTTCATTTCCTGGCAGGGTGGCTTGAACTTGGCTACTGCATGTGTTGCATGGACATTACTGAGTTTTCCCATGCTTGGTTTGTCTCAGGTAGACAGGCAGACAATGCAGTGCTCCTTGTGCAGGCAAACTACTTCCTGTAGCTGTAGGTTATTGTTTTTGGTCCTTAAAAACTGGCTTTTGAAAAACATTAGAATTGTGTGTTGATGGTAGATAATCAAGAAAATCCACAGTTTAGGGAAAACGTGCCATATGGTCTCGTAATTCTAGCACACAATGGGGTCCCTCCTTAATGACTTCTCTGGTGCCCCCAGTTGTATCTTGGTGTTAGAAGACATATGGAGCCTTTTCCCCTTAATTGTGAATTTTCTTCCTGCCACTGCTTTTTCTTACAACCTTAATCTGCTTTTAATGCACTGCAGTTGTCTTTTCCTGCCAATAATCTTTTATCCCTTGTTAGGCAACTTCATTACAAATGACAGAACTGGAACTTCTACACGTGGAGTGAGATGAATGCTTAAATTCAACTTTATTTCTCAATAACTGAGCAACGAGAGGTCTTGAGTTAAGCTTGGTGTCCTGTGTTAGGCTTCACACTGTAAGACCTGTGCTTATCTGGTTGCTGATGGCAGAAATGTTTGGTGGCATTTGCTGTTCTGCAGCCTCTGTGTTTCTGTGTATAACAGGCTCTGCTGTGGTGCTAGCTGCTGTTTCTGAACTATTTGTGAAACCCTATGTATAGAAATACACTTAGTTTGCAGTCTGATATGTTTTGACAAGTTTTAATAATTTTAAGTTTCCCAGGGTGTAGTTTGGCTCTGGCTGTATAAGAAATGATGAGCTATAGTCCCAGTTTGAAGGATATCTTTGTTTTCTAAATCCTTTATAGTTTACAGCAGTGATGTACAGATTTTTTTCTGAATGCAAGTACAGCAAACTTTGTGGAAAATGCAGAAAGATCAGAAAATAATTTTCACTTTTTTTTTCAAATTAAGGAGAACATGGTTCATATTCTACTCTAATAAATTTATGAAGGGCTAGTATTACTGATCCGGTGCTTTTATTTGCAATATTTTAGACAGAAATATTTATAGCTGGAAACATACTTGCTTGATTCAAAACTAGAGGAGACCAACAACACTTTCTATAAGGCTTTGAACAATGATTTAAAATGTCATGTGGGAGAGAAAAGATAGAAGATTATTTACATTCTGATACTGAGAAGTCTTGTGGTACATGAGGGCAAGAGAGGCAGTGCAGCCATTTGCTCTTGAGGGCTTAGGAGCTGGAGTAGAAACCAGTGTCCTTCCCTCCAGATGGGGGAGGCCTGACCCTGGACTCCTCTTCCTTGCAGATGCTCTATTAAGCCTAAGGGACCTGAGAACAACACACCCCAGAGCAGAGCTGGCTTAGGTTGATTTTCTACTAGAGAAGCACTGGAAATAAAATTATGGCACTGATTCACAGCACTGTTGACAGTCTGCTCCTGAGACAAAGCAGATTTTGATGCTGCACATTGCTGCTGCCAGAGCTACAGTTTTGCTCTTAAAATTCACAGAAATACTTATTGATTAAACATGAGGAAATACCTGTTAGTTGTTCAAGGTTTTGACTGCTTTGCAGGGAGTGTACTCCCAGAGAGAGTGTAGTAAGATTTATTTTTTAACCAAAGTTTGAATGTTGTGGTTGAGTTGGAAGTTGTTATAAGCAATTCTGAGATTCACTGTTGATGGAGTTCCTAGGAAAATTTTATGATCATCTAATTTTTATCGTTTATCTGTGATGGATGAAGGCTTGTTGTGAGCCTGTGGTGGTGGAATTCATTTGCAGTAAAGGATTATCAGTAACTGTAGGGTTGCTTTCAGACTTGGAAACAGGCTAATTATTCAGTCAGTGAAACTCTTGCAGAAGAGAATCCCCCCTTTGGCTTTTTGCATAGAATTGTCTGATTTCCAGCCACACCACAGAAAAATCCTGGTCTCCTGAATTGTGTAAGATTTCAACATGCAGCAGATGAGAGAGGGTTGGTTGTTATTCAACTGTGGAGTTTGGAAGGCTTCCTAGTGGTCTGCTGATTGCAACATTTTTAGATCAAAGCTGGGGAGGGGTTGGCAGGGGGAGGTGATGGTCCATGAAAGTGGTAAGCAGAACTGTCTCATAACCTTCCCCCCTATTGCCAATAGACTATTTGGATGAAAACAAAGAACGGAACAAATTCTACAGATGCTTGAGAAAAACCTTCCTAAAAATGTATCATTTATGAGAGCTCATAAATGAAAGCCTATCATACTCTTTGTGCAAGGAAATATTTCATTTTGCATGTTAATAAAATCTCTGTGGGTTGGGTGGTGTTTTGTTTTTTTGTTGTTTTTTTTTTTTTTCTTTCCTCCTGCCTTTTTATGTTTCTTTCTTTAGAGTGACATTTTTAAATGGGGGTGATCTGTTGCTTGTTGTTCACTGAAGTAATGTTTTCTGAAGGAAATATATTTTCCTCCTCTCACAGTTTCTGGCTGGACATCATAATTACCAGATGCCAAGCTATAGAACACAGTTTTCCAGAAAATGGCATCTGGCTCCCTGGCAGAGCCCACACGCACTTGTGTTGATGGTTTTGGAGATGCAGCTGGGTCTGGGTGGCTGCTGAGAGAGTATATGGTCCACCCTGTCATTCTAGATGCTATTTACCTTTGGCTCACCTTTGATTCAGAATCATTTAAGCATTTGTGCCTTTCTCTATTGCTATCAAACATCAGTCTTCCAAACGGCTTTATGTGGATCCACACACAGTCGGGAGCAAGAAAGCGATTTCCCACCATCCCTGGTTTTCTGTGTGCCCATGTGAACCATAAACCTTCTTGTGTACCAGCAGGAGGTTTATTTGTGTAGTGCCAGCAGGGGAATCGAGCCCTTCATTTAAAGGGAAAGAGAAGAAAGGGAATCCAATAATCTTGCTGTGGCTCTAAATGTGTGATCACACCTGATTATGTTCCACAGCTAAAGATGCAGAGGGCTGGAGCATTGTGTGCAAACACTGCTGGGGCCACTGTGTGCCATCGAGGCACAGCCCTCCATCTGGGAGCACCTGCACCCCTTGGCTCTGACAGGCACCACGCTAGGGCTGGCTGAGGGCTTTGCCAGGATTTTACAGTTTCCTGTGATGCCAAGTACCCTCCAGAATGATCCAAAGCACAAGTAGCACAGTAGTAGTCAATAAAATGAGTTCTCTGGCTCCAGCTGCCAACCTCCTGTGCTGTGTTAGGGGAAGGACCATCTCATTCACTTATTTTGCTTCCCTGTTTCCCACATCTTATCACTCATCTTAGAAGCACGTTACATTAGCACTGGTAGCACCACTGGTGCTGTAAACAGTATTTGTACAGAGCAGACACAAGTTCTGGAGCCTCTTTCTGCTGGTAGAGGCCTCTCTGGCTGGAACAGTGGGATTGTACTTCTGCCCTGATGCTGCTGGAGAAACACAGCTGCTCATGACTGACTGCACTTCACTCTCCTTTTCTTTTGCAGACTTGGGACTACCAAGTTTCTGCTCATGCTCCATCTCTCATTTGGCCTGCATGACTGGTGCCAAGAGGGCATCCCCCATAGTGATGTTGATGTGTGAAAATGTGCAAACAGTCCTTGTTCTGATTTTAATGAGAGCAGCCCAGATGCAGAATCATTGCTATTACGTCTAATTGCTAGTCCACACTGTGGTATTTAAAATGGAGTGGTGGCAAGGATTCAATATACAAATCTATTTATTTATAACTGAGTGACCTTCTGTTCAATGATATTATGGATTGTAGCTAGGGAGAAGGATTCAGCCCGCCTGCAAATGTCTGGCTCAGTGTTGACTAGAACATGGCTTTTGTTCCCCTGCTAGTGGTGACAAAGCCTTTGACAGCATCCTGGGGGAGCTGGTGCAAGCCTGAATTCAATTTGCTTGATGTCCTTTGACCAAGCTGCAATTCATTGACTTGGTATAATTTTTGATAGGCAATGGCTGGGGATAAAATCCCATATGGCCTTTTACAGCATTCTGTTTGGTACCTGGGAAAGCAGAAAGTCTGTACCAGTAAAAGAATCTGAAATGTTCTGAAGAACATGAAAAACATTAGAAATGCCACACAGTGGGAAACCTTGCAGTGAACTTAACAATATTACATTCAATTTTATTTTTCTTTGCCTTCCATACATACATGATCTTATTAAGTTTCTAAACATAAACGCATTCCTTTTAAAATACATCTTCAAAGTATACTTGAATCCCAGCCCTATAGGGACTTGACATATCAAAAGAAATTTGCTGACATAAACTGGTATGTAGAGCTTGATCTATTCTAATATATGATTTTAATGTTTCTCATTTTCTTGCCTTGCCAACTCACATCTATCACACACTGTCACATTTAAGTTTCCTAAATTACTGCTTTTAACTTTTTGTCACTTATTCAGCGAAGAGATATATTCTAAAGCTCAGCTCAGCCTTTTTTTTTCTTTCTTGTGATTGTATCTTAATATTAATAGTTTGAGGGGAAAATGGAAATTTTTGCTCAGTTAAGGAGACAGCACTTTTTGATAGATTTGGGATTCAATATTGTCCTGGTTTCAAATTCAAGACCTGATTTAATTTCCAAGCAAAGCACAGAATTCAGTGAGGCAAATGGAATAATGGCATGGGCAAAAGGGTAGGATGTTCTGAGCATTGTAATTATGAGCAAGACAAAATAGATCTGCACTACATCTGTTTATCAGTGATGGATAGATAGATTCATTTCCTACTGTTTGTAGTACATGTGTTGATGACAAAGTGCTCTGGTAAATTCTGTTGTTTGCAGGGTAAGAGGAAATAATAATTGCACTCCTTAATCAAACTGCTTTGACCTCCAGCTGACAATTTCAAAGTTGCTACTTTCTGTGCTTACAGCTGATTTTAGGCACCCCAGCCTTTTAACCAACAAGTGTATTTTAAGAGCTACATATCTTGCAGGATTCAGGAAATACAAAAATTGTGTCCCTCTGTGCCACAGTGAGAGCTTCTACTACAAACATCTTCCACAGAAAATTGCAATGATCAGCCCAACCTTTAGCTGTCTTCTGACAAACGGGGAGAGTTGAGTTTTTTAATCATCTGATCACCATATATTGTTTCCAGACATGATTGCATTTTAATTGCACTTTTCAGCTTATCATCAGCTTAAGCAAAAAAAATCAGCCCAAAAAAGTGCTTATCTTCAGTTTGGAGGAAAGCTCAGTAGAAATAGGTTAGGTTTTTGTAAGATACAAAGAAAAACCAAAATTAAGTAGATGAGTGGGAAGATGAAGAACAAAGTAATTCAAGTTTGCCATTTGTCTGGCTGGAAGAAGATTGAATTTATTTACAGGCTCTGTGTCTGGATTATTTAAAGGTGTATTTTAAAGAGGCAAAGGAGGCATTTTTATGAATATTGATTTGTGAAGCCTTTTGATATTCTTGGAGCAACATGTGATTTGTCAGCAATGCTCACTGTACTCCTAGGGATTATACATTTTTTTATTGTTAACTAACATACATCTCTGCCTGTATTAATGTGTAAGGAATAGCAATATTTGCAATACTCATATGAGAGGTTGCCTGTTTTGCTTTATAGAAGATATATAGATGTCAGAGGTCCATCATTTGTAATCAGTTTTACACTGTCAAAATAGAAAAGGTATCTGTGATGGACAGGAAATACATCAGAAAAATGGATGCCTTAGCTTCTGAAAAATCCTTTGTCATAAGAAGTGAGAAAATATATTGTTAAAAATTGTGGAAAATATCTCAGTTTCCTTTTTAAAATGAATTTTTGCTGCCAAGCAACTGTTCTTTTACCTGTATTTAGATGGAACAGCACTTAACATTCAGCATGCTTAGTTCTGTTGGATATCCTCTGCTGCTGTTTTCTTTTCAAGGGTATCATTCGATCACCCAGAATGTGAAGTGTTTGTACTTCTGTTCTTTAAGGGGAGCAACACATCTATATTACCCAGAAGTCACACTTCAGTGATTTATTTTCCTCTGCAGAAGTGTGTATGCAGCACCAGATTAGTTTGCAATAGGATGGTCTCATCTGCCTCTGGTCACATAGGGCAAATGCATATGCATCTGCTAGGAGAGGAATAGAAATTGTAATATAACTAATCTACATTTAAACCAACTGTCCAGGCAGCCAGCAGGACTGGGCAAGGGCTGAGCTGTGACAGGGAGCTGGGCCTGCTTTGCCTTTTCTCCCACTGAAGCACGGGCTATGAATAATTCCTGTATTCATTCCTGACCCCCAAGTGCTCTGTGCCAGGAGAGTCAGCAGTTTTTCTGTTCCATTGGCCAAAGAGAATCCAAGATTTAGCTTTAATTAATTTATCTTGGTAACTGCTGTCCAGATGTGAAGGTGACGCTGTTTGTTCATCGCTGGTGTAGAAAGGTAGAGATGGAATGTTACTCAGATGCTCCATGGGTCCCATGCCCTGCCCTGTTCTATCACAGGATTCATTGTGATTTTTGGCAAGTCCCAATATATTTCAGCTCTTTTTGAAGTCAGATGGGCTTTTCGGTTCTGTGGGATTCACTGTGTTTTGGTGGGCTGTTTTGTTTGTTTGTTTGTTTGTTGGATTTTTATTCTTTTTAATAACCTGTAGAACTCAGGTAATGAAAGATTAGGCAATAAATGAGGCTGTAGAGGTACAATGAGTACTGTCCAAAATGTTTATGTCCTAAACTTTTTGGATCATACATTGGAACATGCTCTTGATTCAGGCTGGATCGTGTTGTTTGTTCCAAAGGTGAAGTCAGTTAAAATCCTGTCTGCCATTCTCCCTGATTTCCCTTTGAAGTTCACCATTGCAACTCCATTCACTTCAGTGTGTTTTCTTCTGATATACTCCACTGTAAGGAGGGAAGTGGCTCTCTGAATTTATTTCTGGTCTTTGAAAGAAATTTAAACTTATACACTGTAAATGTCATGATATTAACTCCAAAAAAAAACTTGAAATTTGGGACTCAAACCTACACAATATTTAGAAATTTTGAGGGACAAGAATTCTCAGACTTCTGAATTAAAAGAATCACACTTGAAACAAGATTATTGCTTTGTGACATTTTTTGGGGGACAGAATTTAACTAGGTTAAATAAGCTAAAAGTGTTGTGAAACCAGCACCAGACAAGAGGCAGCCATCACCAAAGGTGCTGGCCAAGTAACACTGCAAGTGCAGGGTGAATGTTATGGTGGCTGCCAGCGGAGCTCCCTGTTCAGGGCTGGAGCAGAAAAATGTGTTGGCAAGATGCAGTCCAGCATTTGAACAGCAATCTCCAATGAGGGTTGGACTTGTCTTTCAAATAATTATACTTTTACTCATTTTCACTCTTGTGAAAAACAAAGTTCAATTTCTTGGTAAAATTTAAAAGGTTTAATAGAAGACAATAAGGACAAGACAATAAAGCAAAATACACAGCTGAGGTGTGTCTGGCTGAGAGCCAAGAGCACACCTCCTGTTTTAGAGACCCCTCCTTAAATATGGATATTCAAACTTTTCTAAGAACTTATTTCCATGTTTTTAGGAACTGTTTTGCATGGTCACTCCTTGGCCCCGCCATATTAGAGCATGCATGTTTCTTGGCTGTGGTTTTAATTAATTCTTCTTATCAGTCTTCATTTGGTCCTTGGTCTATAATTTCTACAGATGGTCAGTGCTGGGAGCTGGGATATCAGTAGCAGATCCTTCATGTCAGCATTAGGGCTCTGCACTGGGGGTTATCCTGACCAGGCAGTCAGTTCACTCACTACAAAGACACTTTTTCAACTTTACTCCTACAGAAAACTCTATCTTTAAAACCATTTCCATGCCACACCTATAGTATCTGCACTATATGGGTGTGAAATAAAAACCCCAATACCATAATCTGTATTTATAACAACCTTATATGTACAACACTCATCTTAATATCCGCGAAAAGCCAACTTTATAGTATGTGTTTATAACACTTCTGTTGTCTTGATATGATACTCTCATGCCTCACGTCAGATATTGCTGGGTTTTTTCCTCATCCTGATTACTTTTCTTCCTCTTACAGCATTTGCTTCTATGGAACTATCCACAATGGATATTTCGTAGTTTTGTGGGAAAGCAAATACCTGAGGAGTTTGCTGTGGTTTGCACTAACAAGCAGAAAACAACCAGATTTAGTTGATGAGTGGTCTTGTAAGTAAGCAGTGAGGCTTTGGTTTTAATCTCCTTGACCCCTTGCCTAAGCCTACCTAATCTACTAAGTTTCTAACTGGTATTTCATTCAGCAAATAACCATGTTTGTGTCAACCAGGAATTAAGCTCTAACTCTTCTTGTCACATGAACTTTACCACACCTTCTATGATTAAAACCACCTATTTCTTACCAGATATTTCTTCCTCTTTATTAACAGTATAATATGATGTAATATGGGTAAAGTTCAGTCCAGAGTTCCTTGATGAATTTTATGGAACATGACACAATTAATTTTAACTTTTTCTTCTAAGAGCTAATTTAATTTTGGCTTAATTATTATGATGCATTTAATTAATATAAAATGATCATAGAAAAGTGCAAATTAATTTGTAATCCATCACTTGAAAGTTTGTCTCAGTTAGTAATGCATTTACAGTTTCATGGAGATTGAATGACAGTGGACCTCTTAGTAGAAAACCTCTATGAGAGAAGGATTGCAGTGAAATTTTCTGCAAAAAAAGGGTGTTAAAAAATAACAGAACTTTCACCAGTTAATACAGAAAGCCATTTTTGTTTACTCTGCAAAAAAAAAAGCAGTGCGTTTTTCTCTCTTTTTTTTTTTTTTTTTTTTTTTTTTTTAATTTTATTTTTCTTTGTGAACACAGAGCTATATATAACAAAAGCTTCAAATTAATTGCTTTTAATATAATGATTGTCTGGTAACACTGCAAACAAAGCATTTTCATTTTAGTTAAGTGCAGTGGTGTTTGTTTTCATTGCTAACTGTGGCCAACATGCTTTGTAGAAGACTGAGCTTTTTAATTTGGATTGTTCTACCAGGATTTGGCATGAAAGGGCGGGGGAAATAGGTGCTGCAGCATCTCTGTTCTAAACCAGAAGATTCTTCTGGAGCTCAGTGGACATTTTGTCTCCTATAGAAAGAAAGAGCCTGATGTTGAGGGAAAGGGATATAGCTCCCTAATTTTCTTATTTGGAGAGTCATTTACAATGGTTAATTGACAATTCACAAAGGAATGACTTCTAATTGCTACCACTAAGTTGGATAAAGGCATTTGTTTGTCTTTAACCCTAAAAAGAGATCTGATTTCCCCTAATAATGAAGTCTGATCCTACATCAGCTCAGGGAGAAATGCTCATCAGTTAAATTTTGGCAGCATTAGTCCTTAAATGTTTGAGACTCTGGGGAGATCCACCCACATCGCTTGCCTGACCCAGTTACCTGAGTCTCTGATGTTTTTTCTGAGATGCTTTCAACAATGTTTCTCCTCTTTGATTCATTACTTTCATGACATCTTTTGGAAGGTAATTACAGATCTGTCAATGAAGTCGTAAAATTATCATGAAAGTCAGATGTGCAAGTCAGAATAAATACCATGACCTCCTTTTGCATTCAGTTCTCTGATCAGTTATATGGTCAAACGGATCTGTGTGTAGGCCAGGTAATGGTTTGAGTGAACTCTAGTTCAAACCATCATTTACAGTCTCCATAATTATTTGAGAGATGTATACATCTGTCAAAATTCCTCACAGGGTTGGGTTTTTTCTTCCCCTTTCATTTCTTTCCAGCTAGATAATACTTTATGTGTTTAAAGCTGCTGCTTTTGAAAAACATGCCAGTCACCTTTGTAGATTTAGGAACAGACCTAATTAAGGTGATGTGTGTTCCCTGCTGATTCCATTCTGCCAAAAGGTGCAGAAGAAAACAGAAATGAACTCTGAGAGATCAGCTGAACAGATTTCTCTTGAGTTACTTTTCTATCAATAATATTCTTGTAGTTTTACCAAGCAGGCCTTAAAAAGACCTCTCATATTTTGGCTGAGAAAGTAAGAGATCATTGTGTTGCATCATTTGTTCATGTGGTATCTGAGCAAATGAGGACAAGCGATTTGTTTTTTCTTTACATTTTAATTTCCAAGAGTGATAGACTTTGTTTTAAATAGTTGGCTTGCAATGTAAGTATTTTGGTGGCAATATGCTTTGGATACACGTTGTGATACTTTCACTATTTAATTAAATTAATCTGAGTTGTGATTAAATTGTGAAACTATTATTCAGATGGAAATTAAACAGATGAAGTAAAATGAAACTAAAATGCCATGCAAGATAAATACAGAGTGATAAATACAGAAGTGTGATTTCCTCCCACTTGTAAACCTGAGACTTGAGGTGAATTCTTTGAAAGTGCAGGGGTGGGGTTTGGGGTAGTAGAAGCCCAGATGTGGCTTTTTGCCACATTTGCCAGCAGAATTTGGACCCAAGCTTCTCCTGCTGCCTGAGAAGTGTCAGCAGAAGGGGACACAGCACAGCCTGCACGGTATGAACATCAGATTTTAAAACACTCCCTGCTTCTGTTGCAATGCCTGAATGCTTTCTTCTTGCTCTTATCAGTAGAGTTGGAGCCCAGATACTGAGTGCAATTTTTCTTTAGTTAACGGTTGTTTCCCAGTATCAGAATTACTCAAGGCTAAATGATTCATTTTAGTAAAGGGTCATGTCAGTAACTCTATGAGATTAAATAATTTAGCTAATTCTTCAGAACTTTGGTCGTTTTAAAAAGATATCTTTTCACTTACACAGTAGAAAAGGATGGTTCGTTTACCAGCTTTTACTTGTGAAATGCTTTAAAACTGTAAACATTTCCTCTCAGTGTCTGTTTAATGAAGCAGATGACAAGAACAGAGTTTGAAGTTTGGGATCACTTCCATGCAAATGGAGTGATGTTACACTCGGATGGCTCTTTGCAACACAAGAGCAGTTAAAGGTTCTTAGCAACTCAGAGTGGTTCAGCACTCTGCAGAACAAAAGGATGACTGTGCTGTTTAAATCTGTCTACAGTAAACAAAAAAATTGTTTTTTAGCCTCAGTGCGTAAATGTTACTTCGGGACAACTTTTGCACCTGGTTACAAAATAATAACTTTGAAGCTTGAGAAGTTTTGGAACTATTTGAATAGCTGTCAATACAACAGCCAGAAAGAAAAAAAATGTGTATTAGAAGAACATATCTCAGGCTGTAACAGGAGACACTAAAAAATGCTTCTGACAGAATGTGACACTTAATTAAAAAATCCCAGGTTTTTAAACTACTCTAGAAAATATGGAGAGAGAGAGTCCCCATTTCTTATCTAAAGACAAACATCCAGACATGAGGCTGGAAGAAAACCCCATGGTTTTCTGTCATTTTTTGAGATGTCCTGAGGACAGTTCAGGCTGTGCTTCTAAGTGCTTCTATAAAGGATGCTTAGCTGCCCACATTGGAAACAATCCCCGCAGTCTGGAGTTCTCAGTGGTCCTGCAGTCACACCTGCCTTAGATTGAGCCTTTCCAGGTGCATCCCAGCATTCTTGCTGTGAGCCAATTGAAGTTTTGGAAATTGGTACTAGATAATGAGTGAATTTATTTATATCACCTCAAGATATCAACCTATTTTTACTTTATTTTTAAGCAAGAAGACAAGCTAAAGAAAGAGCATTCTGTCATCAAAAGCCTGGTAATAAACATTAACTTTTATAAGCAAAATCACAAGCCTTTGTTTTGGAATATCATTCTTCTACCCCTTGGAAAGATGCCCTGGGCACTGCAGGGAGAGACCTTAGATCAGGGTATGGAAGTTATCTCCTCTCAGATGCAAACTGAAGTTTTATAGCTATTCCTTTACAGATTCCTTTTCTGCTTCTATTAGCCAGATAGTTAAAAATTGTTTAGCATCTTCAACTTATTCAGAAATTAGTTTGTTTTTTTTTTTCCCTCCTTTGAGATGGGCTACAGTCTAACAGAAAGCCAAGCTGCCATCTCAGTAGTAGTGTTAGATGATTCTGTAGTAGGGATCAGGAATTTAAATATCTGGGTTGCTGTGTAATGTCCAGGTCAAAGTGAAGTCAGGTTCTCTTGAAGAGCATCTCTTTTTGACTGTGGAATTTAAAAAGGGATTTTTGTTATGCAAGCATCGCCTAATACATAAAGAGCAATATAGAAATATTTCAGGCTCTACAAAGATAATGAGGATATTTTTACATTTTATGTGAATACAAAACATTTGTTCTTAGCCAAGTCCTATCTCTCTGCCTGCAGAACTAAAGTGCAGAACTTGAGCTGGATGGAATAAGGCCACTCCTCCACTCCTTCCTCTCCAGCTATTCTGATGTCATATTGTGACAGAAAATGGAAACCAATTGTTCTCCTGATTTCTGAGTCTTACAGAAATCATGGTTCAAGACTACAGTTTTCAAATTGCTAGAAACTGCATACAGCATGACCTGTATGAATAATGCTATCACATCACTTTGCAAACCTTGTGAAAGTTACCAGCATGTTAAAGATGGGGATCTTGGACACATTTAGGGAATAGAGAACCCCAGACAAACTGATGCCCATCACTTACTTTTGTGGCCATCCATACATGCCAAGAATGTATCTTTAATTCAGGTGTGAGGTAAAGCTAAATTTGAGGGAAATGGAGCACCTCCCAGCATGACCTCTGTAGCAGGCTGCAGATGAGCATCTGTAAGGATGATCTCACACTCCGAGTGTGATCCTGGCAGCTGCTCCCATGGCTATTGCACTGGGGTACAAAACCAGACAAGGACTGCTGGTGAGAGATAGGGCAGGAGCGCTGAAAGCTACATTTCATCATTCTAGAGGAAAGAGAAAAGGAGAGGAAATGTACCTGTCTGCCTTTGTAGGCTGGAAATGGAAAGAGTTTCTCAGAAAAAAAAATATAAAAAATATTGCATCTTCATTGTCACACCAGAAATATGGCCCAGATACTGCCAGAGGATCCAGGTGGCATCCTGGGCATGGAGAAGGACAGTGATAGGTCTCACTGCTATGCAGTGGCTGAACCCCCTTGGCTTTGCTGTTTTTGTCTTGTTTTGAGCACTTTTATTGAGGACAATAAAAAAAAGTTTTTACAAATATATTAATGGTAAAAGGAAGGGTTAGACCAACCTTTGTTCCTTATTGTATGAGGGACAGAACTCAGTAACTGCAGGTTCTTTAGTGGGAAAATGGCTTGTCCTCAGGACAGCTGTCCTCCAGGGTTGGTAGATGATGCCAGGGAACAGAATGGTGCCCCTGTTATCCAAGAGGAGGCAGTCAGAGAACTGCTGAGATGCTTGGACACTCATAAATCTATGACGAGATAGGACCCCCCCCCAGGGTGATGAGGGAGCTGGCGGGTGGACTTGCAAAGCCATTCTCTGTCATTTACCAACAGTCCTGGCTCACTGGTGAGGTTCCAGATGACTGGAAGTTGATCAATATGACACCCTTTCACAAAAAGGGTAGGAAGGAGGATCCTGGTAATTATAGGCCAGTCTGACCATAGTACCCAGTCAGGTTCTGGAGCAGTTTATCCTGAGTGTCATCACGCAGCACTTACAGGCTGGCCAGAGTGTCAGCCTGGGTTTAGGAGGGGTAGGTGGTGTTTGACCAACCTGGTCTCCTTGTATG
>VYXF01005742.1:52879-64278 GCA_013397295.1 Polioptila caerulea | reverse complement strand
TTTTTCTTTTTTTTTTTTTTTTCAGTTAAGCGTAATCACAAATTGAAAAGCTACCCAGGTTTGCTTGGGTTATCTTTTGGTTTTGTGGTCACAAGTGAAATACCTGGTTCCTTCCTGAGCTTGTGAACTGGATGCACTGAGATGTGCAGAGTCACTGTCCCTGTAATTGGCAAAGAGGTTTCATTATATAGATATACAAGTAAATTGGGGGGGGGTATAACATTCAGAATAGCCCTGAAACACACGATCATAAATGAGAACACAGGTGTCCCCGGAGCTCATGGCTGTGGTAGGAAGCCAGCAATGACTCCTCTGAGCTGCAGAAGTCCCTCCATTCACAAAGCAGAAGGTGGCTGGAGTTGGTATCTCCAGAAATAGAATTGTCAAAGCCTAAAGGTACCAGAAAGGTGTGTTTGGCATAAACTGAGATCACTATCTGACCCTTCCCATCAATAAAAGGCACAAAGCCACACTCCATTACTGCATTTTTCACAAGTCTTCTTTGCTGTGCCATCTGTGCTGCCAACTGTTCTTCCACTGTATATCGTCTGCCTGAAGAAGCACTAAGCAGGTGTGGCACATGTTTGGCTCGTTCCTGCTTTGCATGTGTAATGTAATTATGTTTGACAGACTTGGTTTGATTGAGAGAAAACTATGAATTGGATTAAATGTTTTTTGTTTAGACTTTATTAGCTAAAGATGCCATTGCGTAATTAATTTGTGAATAAGCAGCAATCTTGCAAATGAGGCAGTGAATCAAAAGCACAGGCAGACATTATAGTCTCTTTTCAGGATGAGTTTACACATTTCTTATTTGTAGTATTCATTAAAAATACATAAAGGAAGGTTAACAAAACATTGCAACAAAGAACCACGAGCAAACTAGTTAGCCACAGAACCCTTCATAAATGCGTAAGTCAAAAAACTGAAAGCAAGCCAAGTCAAAAACATGAGCCTGAGCTAGACAGTAAATGCTTTAACAATATTTGAATTCTGTTCCCAGGTGCTTTCTGTTTAAATCCAGTGCTTTGGAGTAAGGATGTCAATAGAACCTTATACTTTCATCCTCAATGTAGAAAAACTAAGAATATTTTCTTAACCGTATGGAAATCTTTACAGTGAACCTCTGAATTTTTACTTAGAGAAGATGCTACTCCTCATATTTTCTCTTTGAGAATGGAAAGTGGCTGTTTTAATTCCTGTGACTCAAAATATTGACATCTGTTTCTACTTTGTGTTTAGGTCATACAAACCACACTACTCAGGGAGAAAGTGAAGAAAATGTGTAGGATGCACTGGTTTGGCTTAGAGCACACTTTTATTTGTCTCTTGAAGCCCTGCCTACACAGTGATGACACTGCCCAGGGACAGGATGGGCTCTTGGTGCCAGAACCCTAGCATCTCGTTGGATTATTTGTGATAAATGTATGTTTCCCATGAATTTCTCTACCTGCTTTCTCTTTAGTCAATGCTTATCTTTGACCATTGACTACTTGTCCTGTTCTCTCTCTGTCCCAGTGATTTTTTCCCTCTTAGCACTGTCTCTGTCACATGTGTTTCATACTTGCCCTTTGGGCACAATGCACCAGTTCATCTCAGTTCAGAAATCAATGTGTCTAGCTCATATATGCAAGGATGTTTCCACTCCAGAACCTTAAGCTTTACTTGAGCCTCTGTCTGTAGGTTAAAATGAAGGTGTCTAAGGTGCTCCTTAAAATGGGAAAGCTGAATTTTCAGCTTCCTTCTATTAATCTTTTTCTTTTTGTTTCTCAGTAGTAGGGGAAAACTTAGCAAAGGCAATTGTAATGTATTTATTTTTTGTATTCTAATAGTATAAACACTGATTTATAGCTATTGGGAATGTTGAGGTACTTGCTCCTAACAGCAATCTGCAAATGCTCCCATAAGTCAAATATAAAAACTGGTCCTCTGAAAGGGTGCTTCAGGACACAGATTAACTTACCAGTAATAATACACCAGCCTTAAAATGATTTATGTGAATTGTTTGCATTATTTTAGTTGAACTTACTCCTTTATGGCAACATGTGAGAGTAAATTCACCAATGCCCCAGATGCTGTGTGAGAGGGCAAGTGGATCTTTCCAGAACAATCATGTTCAAATGCAGTTTCTGGGGTAAGGGACTGAAGGAAGTAGGTTGGAGATTTTTTGATAGATTTAGCTATCTCAGTTCTTCCTGCTGTCTCTTTTTCAGTTCTGTGTGAAGCATTGTGCTGCTCCTGCTTCCCAGCAGTGTCATGTTTCTTCTCTCAGGAGTAGCAGCCGCAATCTGACAGGACAGAAGATCAATGCAGGGTTGTTTAGGAAAAATTTTTCTTTTTTCAAATGAAGTTACTTCCTATCCTTTGCCAAGGGTTTATGGAATTTGTAAGATAGCTGACTTTTATTCTAATTCTTTGGCCACTGCTCAAACCCTGCCTTCAGTTCAGCTCTCGATGATTATTTTCTTCCTATGCAGCACTTTGAGACTTGAACATTCATGCAGATGTATTACTTTTGCTACTCCAGATAATGGGTTTTTCTTCATTATGTCTCCTTTGGATTTTTCCATTAATTTCCATCCATCTTGGATCTTTCAGAAAAGATGCTCAGAACATTAAATACTATGACTAGGCTGTTGATTTTTCCCAATACTTTAATCTTCTTTCAGAAGCTCCATAATTCTTAAACAGAGTTTTCTCTCCTTTGTGATTTTTTTTTATTGCAGAATTCCTCTCTTTGTTGTTTAAGCTTCAACTGACTCCATTGCTTTTCAAATCCCTCCAGCCTCCCCTCAATTTTATTTACCTTAGTCTCAAAGGAAGCTGTGGAAACTTGAAGGTTATCAATTTTTAAATGAAGAGATTGAAGACGTTCTTTTACTGAGATGTCTTGTAAAGTGTTTGAAGGTGGAGAGGCTGTGCTGGGTGTGGGAGATGATGTTGTGTCTGCAGAGTTGACTTGAGATTTAATTCTACCCCAGTGCTTGTCCTAAGCACCTTCTGGCAGATTTTTTTGGGTTGTCTGTGTCAAACAGAGTTGTGCCACTTGAGGAGATTGTTGTCATGGGGTTTCTGACAGCAGTGGGCTTTTAGGCTGAGTGTGTGCTGCCAAACCCCATAAACAAGGTGGGCTCTGAGTGCTGCACAAAGCCACCATGGCAGCTCTGCCTCTGTCAGGATGGCTCTGCACAGCCTCTGCTGGGCCCTAATGAGACACAGGGCAAACAAGGCTCTCACCTCCTCAGCTGGTCCAGAAACAAAGCGGGAGGAGGTAGAGAATCACCAAATAACAGTTGGGAGCACAGTGAGAAGAAAGTGCCTTTGATAGTAAAGGGAGTCCATCCTCCTGTTCACCAAGTTGGAAAGAGTGTGCTGGAATCACAGTCCATTCATTTAAAAAGCTGTCATTTTCTGCCCTTTGCTTCTTTCTCTTAGGCTCTGAGCTTTAATCAGGATCCTCTGATTCACAAATAACTCCGTGACTTTCCCTGTGTCCTACCTTAGTTTTGCATCTTTCTTTCATTTATGAAAAGTCACTATTCCAATGAAGCCATAAAGCCTGTGGCCTTTAGCCATCAGATCTGGCAGTTCAGTAAATCATAAACGCCCAGCATCCCTCTGAACAGCTCCATTTCTGCCATGTTCTTGGGGATTTAATCCCCACTGGAGATTGTATGCAGTCGTTAGTAATGCATTTTCTAATAGTATTGGTAGAGGCTGGTAGAGATGTGAAACGTTTTGTGGTGAAGACAGGGCACACTGAAAGGGCTTTAAACCTTTTCCAAAACATTGTAATTTGACTGATGGGCAAACTTTTAGGCTGGACTTGGCATTACTCATCTTTCTTTGTGTTTTCTGAGGAAGACCATTAACATTTCCCACCCTGACATGCAGAGTGCCTGCTCCTTTAGGAGGCCAGTTTTTGTGACAAACTGACCTCTCAGTGGTTGGCTCTGACAGGTGAATTAGGGTTTCCATCAGAGAACTTGAGTGAAACTCCCAAACAGGGAGGCTGCTAGAGAAGTTTGGACTTGGTAGCAAATATTACAGTATAGGAGTATTTATATTTTAATATATATATATATCATGCACAGAAATGAGACTGTACACTTAAAGAGCAGTTTAGGGAAGTGTTTTTCAGAAAGCACTGGCTGTTCTCTGGAGGGAGAGAAAAAGCACATTAGAAAATGATCCTCATTGCTTTACCATTGATACAAGAATCTTCCCAGATGACAACTGCTTAATTTTCATTTTTACTTTTACTTTCATTCAATGCTGTATCCATGTTGGGGCTTCAAAACAATATGCTTTAAATTTCCTAAGAAATAATGAATCTACAGCACAACCCTCTTGTAATGAATGGGTTTTTTACATACTTCTAGTCTCTTTAATATTCTTTAAACAATTTTTTCTAGTTCTATTCCCAATCAAAATTTTTGGATCAAAGTGGAATTAATTACTTTTGAAAGGAACATAATTATTCATCTGTGTGTTTTACAATAGGTGCTGTCTTCAAAGGTTCTTTGATTCCACAAATTTTGTGTCACTTAAGACTTTAAGGAGAGTCTCTTCCATCTGGCACAGTTTGCAAACAGCCCCATTGAGTTCATTCAGCATGCAGCATTTTCCTCATGTATAATGTTATCAAGCTTTAGACGATGCTGATTAGTGAAGTCTTAAATGCAACACTTGTGACTTATATTACACGTGGCAAAAAAAAAGCAACAACCCACACACACACAAAGAAAACAGCTATAAAAATTAGATATCTAGTTTATTTACTGACAAGAGTAACACTGAGAGCCTCCTGAAGCTGTTAAAGTTATAGAAGATAAGGACATTTTTATTTTGAAGTAACTTATTCGAGGCATGCTTGTAATGCTGTAGGCTGGAATTTTCAAAGCGGCACTGAGAAGTCAGACACCAGCATCTCATTGCATTTCAGTAGGGTGATCTAAAGAAATGAGTTTGAGAATATCTCTGGAAAATGGAAATTCACCAGGTCTAGAGGGAATCATTCTGGCAGTGTCTGAACATCCTTTTAACAGGGAAGAAGAACCAGGGTACTTGTAATTTGGAAATTCCTCTTCCAGTACTGGCTGCTAGTTTCCTGCACCTCTTCTGGTAACTAGCAGGAGAGCACTGACTTCATCTTTTATTTCCCCCACATCTTTCCTATGTTTTATTCCAGAGGAAGTGACCCACAACAGCAGTCAGGGACCAGGTTACCTTGGTTATTTGAGTTACTTGGGCTGAGATGCTGTGTGGTATTTTTAGAGGAGTTAGTGGCTAAACTGAAAAGGAGGGTGGAGGGTATTTTTGTTCTGCACAACAGATATACATAAGAGAGACAGAGAAAAGTTACCTGGAAACAGATTGTGTTTTCCTCCCTGCTCATCTTAGGACTCCCTGTCTGGATGTTGTTTTCTGTCTCTTCTCCCATTAACAGTAAGTTATCAGAGGTTTCAGGCAGGGCTGAAGAAGACCAGTGGTGCATTTTCTCCATGGATTGGTTATGCTGTGTTCTCACTAAACACTACTGGCTTCTTTAGACAAAAGAAGTCAGTATATATGCAATAAAAACTTCTGTTTTGATGTGCAACAGTTGGGATTTTTTCCATCCTAGGGTGCTTTTGCTGTTGGTCATAGTATCCATCTCACTGAAACTCTGACTATAGTGCTCAGTTATGATCTCCTGGAGCATTAAAACCTACAAGAATCTTCCAGACAGTTAAAGTGCATTTCCTCGTTTAAAAAACCCACCAAAACTTATCTGTGCATCTGTTTCAAACAAGTTTTGTGCCTAATAAAATGTGTGTAAAAAGTAGAATAACTGTTTCTGCCCAACAGTTTGTTATTTTGCTTTGTGAAGCCAACCTTGTCCCATTCTGCCACACAACATAACAATAGGTCAGGTGCTACTGTCAGGGTGTTTTTCCTGGGTAGACTAGACATTATATGTTCCATAGAGATTTTTATTTATTTTTTTTTCTAGTGGCTGAATGAAAGCCAGGATGTTATTGTATCACTTCATTTTATATCAAATTACATTGTCACATAATGATATAATTGCAGAACGCAAGCAGATGCAAATGTTATAGTGCAATAAAATGTCACAACTGAGAACACTGTTTGTAATTCCATTTAAAAGTTTGTGTTTGAAACTTTGCAACACAGTTGGAATATGAGTTTCAGGGTGCCTACACTTGTCTTCAATCAATGTGTTTTTATTTATGTTTCAGAATTAAGAAAATAATTTTAGGTATCAGTACCCCAAGTGTCAGAAGTACTGCTGAGGTCTCCACTCCAAGAGTTGGAGTGTGTTCCTCAGTGAGGACAAGTTTGGGCTGGGGGAATTCCCCAATGGGAGAGAGATGTCATTGAGCAACTTTCAAAATGCACTTTGTGTCCAGCAAATCACTGCACTTTTCATCAGTGCAAAAAACTGCATTTTCATCAATCAAACTGACCCTTATTGGAAAAGTAAAATGTGGTGCATTATGAAAAAATAATTTATGTGAAATGCAAAGCTACAAAAAGAATGTATACTTTTATTTTTTTCTTGAAAGTCTATAGAAAGAAAATTGCAAAACCGAATTTTCTTTTTAAAAAGCCTCCAAATTCCTTTTCACAGTTTTTTAAAGTTTTAAGACAAACTAATATTTTCTTTCAATTTTTCTTCTGAATGGTTTCTTTTAATTGATGTAACTGCAAGTGAAAAATCTTTGAATTTACAGATATTTTAAAGGATATGATCTCTTTAAATTTTTCTCTCACCATCCTGTCTGCATTCATTACAGGCAAATCAATGGAAATTGATAAACCCATGATGGAAAAAAGGAATGTATTTGTATTCATTACAGGGGATCGGAGATAATAATAAAATGAAATGTTGTTATAGTGAGATATAAACCCAACCAAAGGAATTGTTCAATATGTGAATAGCAAGATACATTTCATTACTGTGATATGGAGCAGCTTGATAGCGGAAGCCAATAATTTAAAAAATCTTGAGCACAGAGTTATGCTGACTATCCAGTTCAATACGTTAATTGACAATAAATCCTGCTTGCCTATAAAAAGCACTTGACTAGTCATTTTCAAGATGGTCATGATTTTTTATGATGCGGAACTTTTAATTTACAGGGATGATAAAAATAGATTTACTTTCAGCCACTTGTATTTGATTTAATTACCTAATCAACTATAAATCATCTACTATTGAAAAAGTAATTTAACAGAGATGATATTTTGTCGTCATTTTTTCTTAAGTCAGAGAGAGACTTTTGTAAAGGAAGGTGAAATAGGCTTTGTAGGAATTAAAAAATTCTGTACTTTTTGGGGAAGGGTTGGAAGTTCAGAGTCAAGAAGTTTTGATTTAATGAGTTTTGGAAAGTCTTGTTTGTGGTTGCCTAATGTCCTGTTAAGAAAGCAGAGAGTAAAAAGCTCTGTTACAAAAACTGACAGGAAGAAATCTAAACAACTGAAAGAACGTAGAGATTAACAAAAGCCCACAGTGATACTTTGAAGGGAGAAGTGTGAGGTTTTCGAGAGAAAAGGTAACTATTTGGTTTTCCATGTGCAGATACTTGTATTAAAGAGGCCAACTATGTCCTGGGGTGAAAATATTTCATCCAACTATTTTATATTTACTTCTAAACTTTATCGTGAAAAATATTGCAAATGTCATAAATGCCATTAACCAGAAAGTGGCTGTGACATCCCCAGAAACACATTTCTGTAGTGCTGATAGTGCTGGAGATGAAAAACTGTCCAGATAAAAAGTTTTTTGGAGGATATTCAACGAGGAATTTTTGGTCAAATGAATTACAGGTGTCACATAGGGACTCAGAGATTACAGAGTAAGAATTATTGTAAATTTTTTTGCTGTCTGTTGAGATTATTTTAATAACAGATTAGCACCTAAATTCACACGAATGTGTAAGAGGTGGTGAAAGGAAAAGTAAATGCACATAGAATGTGGAAAAAATAGCGTGATAGTGTAGGATTATAAAAATAATAGAAGTTAAGAAAGTAGAGGAAGTAAAGATAGGAGGAGGCATTCCATTAACATTATGGACGAAGAAAAAATCAATGCTAGAAAATATCTCCTGGAGAATTCAGGTCACTTTATGAGATGGGAATAAAGCCAGCTTCTATAATAAGGGTAAAAGAAAAATGTGAAATAATGAAAACCAAGCTGGAAAGTGAATTACCCCGGTGGCTAGAAGGCTTTATTAAATTTAAGGAAATAAACAGAAAGAAAAGTATGTATGTTAATAAAAATGTGTATTTTCATTATGGGTAACAACAGATTTTAAACAAACTGAAGAAAAGGATGTATTATAAATCCTATAGCTCTTTCCAAGGAGCACTTAGGAACTTTGCATTTTAATTTTCACAAAGTTTGATTCTGAGAAGTCCACAGCCTAATTAATAACCAATACGAAATTAAATCTGCCTTCACAAAATTGCTCAGTATTACTGTAGGTAAATGAAAATTGCCATATTGAGTTAGACTGGAATTCTTTTTTATTGGACAAGGCTGAGATGAGGTGCTTGGAAGGCAGAATAAGGAACCCTGAATAGGATAATTAGGATAGAGCTTGCCTACACAAAAATGTTGTTCTTTCCTACTCAGTGAGAGGCTGGATTACAGAGATGTGAAGATTATGTTCTCTCCAACTGTTCAGGACTTCTTTTTCACTCCCTCTTTTACTCAACTGAGTGTTAGAATTCATGGGATTTTAGAACATTGATTTAGTACATCTACTTCTGTATTCAGCCAGGGATGAGCTTGTGAATGACCAGGCTCGTTTCAGCTCCCATCAACCTATTTTTGGTTGGGGTCTGGATGTTAACCTGCTGAGAACAGACTGATGACTTGATGGTACGTGTTAGTTGATTGTGTGGCCTTGCTCAGTATAAGAAATTCTAGAAGAAGCTCCCCTGATGTCCTGCCTTGTGTCTGCTGCTCAGAAATGGGCATGACCCCATCTGGCAGAAGGTGATGGCCCCAACTACAATCACGGGAGACATTCCAATGTTTCCATGTGGAGAACAAGTGGAGATGGTGCCTTGAGTGGCCTGGATACATATGGGAAGTATGACTAATCCAGATGTGTCAGAAATGGGTTTATATCTACAGCCTTGTCTACTGTGGTGACATTTTCTTATGCTGGAAAGCTACCTACATCCATGGAAGTGTTCCAGGCCAGGCTGGACAGAGCTCTGAATAACCTGGGCTAGTGGAAGGTATTCCTGTCCATGGTAGGGGGGTGGAATGAGATGATCTTAGTGTCCCTTCCAACTGAAACCATACTGGGATTCTGTAATTCTGTGACATAGAGCCTTTGGACAAGATGATACTAACAGGAAACTGAAAAGCCTTTTTTCTGTTGTGGTTGTGTCTAGATACTATACATGTAGTTCTTTTACTCAGGTGTGTTCAGCATTTATTCTAATATTGGTGATATTGGTTTTCTTCCAGAATGTTCAAGTTTATGAACTGGCCATGCATGAAGTCCATTTGATGAACATGCAGACCAGCCATTAAGTTTCTGAGTATTTCCTAGGGATTTAAAAAAAAAAATGAAATTGAGTCTCCAAAATTGTTCTTTTCAGTGGCAGATGAATGCTCCTTTAGCCTAGAAAGTCACCTGGGTAACAGAAGTCTAAACATTATGTTGTGACTACTTTTCATGTGCTAAGTTCTGCCAGATTTTTGGTGTGAAATTTAAACAGAGCAAGCAGCCCCAGAATAAACATCATGATGAGCAGTCTACAAGATGTGACCACCCTTGGATATATTGAAGAGTTCTTTATTCCCTGATTTATTTGTCTTTCAAGACAAGGTTTTGGTAGTGGGGGAGCCACAGGGGTGCCTCCAGTGAGAAGATGCCAGAAGTTTCCCGTTCCATAGAGCCAATGCCAGCGGCTCCAGGATGGACCTGCCACTGGCCAAGGCTGAGCCCAGCAGTGAAGGTGGTAATCCTACGGGCATAAGAGATTTAAGAAGGGACACAAAACCCCTGGCAACTGCAGCTGGAGACAGAAAGATCAGAGCAGAAGGAGAAGGAGGATATACAGCCCGTGGTGAAGTCCCTGATCCAGCCAGGGTCAAGCCACCTCCCTCAAGGAGATAGTGGGCTTGTACAAACACAAGTGATGTTTCCAAGTATCTCTGAAGGTGACAGGGTCTACTCTAGAATTCCCTGGCAGAAAGGAAGGGACAATGGGGCCTCTTTTGGTTATTCAGAGTGTTACTTGTATTCATTTTCCTGGTTTATCCCTTACTTCCCTGGGAGCTCTTGACAAAAACCTGAGAACAGCCAAAGAGTTTATCTTTCACAAATCATCCTTAGTGCATAACAACTTGAATATTAATTAGGATACAATATCTGAAAGGTAAAGGATACAGAAATGCAGCACACTGAAGGAAGCAGGAATGGGGTTGCCATGGGAGGAGAGCAGAAGTTTTCTGTGATCACAGTACTCTGTGAGAGTTTGATGCTCTCACAGGTGCATTTTAACTAACAACCTTTAGAATTCATGTCCATGAATATTTCTGAAAGTTTTGCTAACTTTCCCTTTTTCCTGACCCCAGAGCTTGGAGCAGACACTGCCTGTCCATGAACAGGGACACGGCCAGAGCCTGGGAAGAGCAGCTACAGAGTTCTCACAGCAACAGAAACTCTATGAACACTCTCAGAAGTTCCTTCCCTTTTGATATTTATTTTTCATTTCTCTACTTTATCAGGCTAAATGTTTTGAAGACAAAAGTTTAATTAAATTAAACTTTGGAAACAAAGAATAGTTAAAAAAAGCAGAAGAGAGAACATGGCGTCTGTAATAACTTTAGTGATTGATTGTTTTGATGTATCCAGAGGGAAACCTGCTTGTATTTATATTTTTTTGCGTAAAGTTTGCCTTAAAAATAGTCCCCTGCTCCCCAAATGTGCTTTGATAAATGCTATTGAAGTGAGTTTTATAGCCTATAAAACTGATGCTGGTGGGGTGAAATGGTGCAATGTAGAACAGCATTTGATTCCTCGATTTTTGAGATATTTACAGTAGGAATTCAATTTTTTTCCAATGTTCAAGGATCACTACTCAAAGTTACACCAGAGCTACGACAGTCATTCACATTTGGCCTAATTTCTACGTTTTTCCCGTTCACAATCTTAACACAGGTATCCCCATCGTGGAGGCCAGTGGGCCACAGGGGAAGGGTCCATCTCCCTCCCCTGGAGAGAAAGCCTTCAGGGGCGCTCTTTTTCACGGTGAAACTTTGAATGCCTCCCAGGATGCTTCTCTTCTTTATGCAAATTATTTGCATCCCATGATGCTTCTCTTCTTTATGCAAATTATTTGCATCCCATGATGCTTCTCTTCTCTAT
>VYXF01005742.1:0-52638 GCA_013397295.1 Polioptila caerulea | reverse complement strand
GGATCACAGGAGAGCTGAAATCACTCCAGCGAAGGCGAGACGTGTCTGTGTGCCTGGGAGGGTCTTTCTAAAGAAGCTTCTCCAGGGAGGTCACAGCACTCTTCCACCCACAGGTGCCACAACACCCCATCACACATCATCAGGTGGAAGTACTACAGCAGGGCTTGAGTTCCCTTGAATAAGTGTAGGTCACAACATTTCCATCTTTTTAACTGCCTGTTTCCAGGCATTTGGTCCTCAAAAGGCATTTTGCCCCCAAATAAGGGCTGTGCATGAAACTGTGCTGAAGCTGCTGCCTTGGAGTCAAGACAGGATTTTGCTATGAGTTTTTCTGCAAAGGGCTGCGTTTATTCCAAATACCTGATTTTTGACTGAACTAGGTGTGAAATGAGATGAGATAACTGGTATTTGGTATTTGTTATAGTAAATAATAGACCTGCTTTTTTTTTTTTTTTTTTTTCTTAAACAGAGAAGAAACTGTCAGAATTATTTAGGAGCAGTTGGTTCTAACAGCAGGATAGAAAGAGAGGCCCTGTTCATTATTGTAAAAAGACACTGACTGCCTTAAAATAAACTCAGTCCTTCCTAAAGGTGCTAAAGTAAAGGCTATAACTTCATTCTGTTATTACTGCAACTCCAAGAAAAAATTGGGAATTGACCCAGACAGCAGTTCCTTTGGGTTTAACCCTTTAGACTCCAAAAGGGTGAATCTTTTTCCTCACTCCATGTTTTCCAGAAGTAGCGATCTGTTATTTTTCACATAATGATCAGGACGTTCTCTGAACAATCATTTAGGTTTCTTAGATTCCCTAATTCCCTTTCCCAGAGCAAGTCTGTGTGTCACATCTGTAGTGCTCCTAATGAGCTGCTAATGAGGTTTGCAAACGAGGAGGCGCAGACAATGAGGCAGTGGTGACAGGAGGCTGATCTGGAGCAGGTTTGGTGAGCAAGGATATGGCACTTGCACGAGTTTAGTGCTCACCTCAGCCTCTGCACTTCTCCCCGTGCAGCTCCAGTGCCCCGAACTTTGAGAGAAAAAGGAACATTCCTGGCTCTGAGCCAGCACTGCTTTGGGGAGCCTACCTAGAACAGGAGTCCTGCAGGTTACATTCCTGAGTTCTGCAGCTGAAAAGAGAAAACACAATCCTCACCCAGGAGCATAAGAATGCCTGATTTAACAAAATCAGTCTCACATTCAAAATTGATGAGGATCACATTTTGAATTGGGAACAGATGGAGAAGTGCTGAGCTTTGTCTTGGTGTCTATAATGCTTCTTATGCAAGAATGTGTTTTTATTTCTTACCATAGTTCATTTGAGTCTTGTAATTCTGGTAAGATCGCCCATAAACAAAACCAGGCAGTTCTAGAGTTTACAGTGATATCCTCCTCTCACAAAGAGCAAGTCTGACTCTGTTCAAATGAAATAGGAGCTAATTAAGATGAAAGTATTCATGCTTTTCATTACTTATTTTGGTTAGTCAAATGAATTTAACCCACTAAATCTGAGTTATCTTTTACACTAAAATTGTGCAAGTTAGAACAGGGAGTGGGTGAGCTGATGAATTCCCTGCTTCTCAAGGAAAAAGCAAACCTGAAGGGCCTAAAGAGTGAGGAGCTGGTGCACTTGTGCTGATTACCTGGTTTGTGTTGCCATTGTGGATCAAAGTAACCTGTTGATGTGTCTCCTGTGTAAAACGTGGAAGTTACATTACTGTGGGAACAGTGCATGGTCTGTAGTCATTACAGAACATGGCCATGGACCATTTCTGCAACTTAAAAAATAATTTCAATATGCTTTTCCTTACTGCTTAAGCTGCTTACTTACCAAGTTCAATCTTCTTTCTAAAAGAGTCTTTATTTGTGAAAGTATTTATACAAAGAATACTGGCATTATTTTTTAGTGACTTTCTAAAGAACTAGACAAGTCTATTTGAAGCTTTTCTTTGGTATTAACTAGATATTTTATCATAAGTGAGTGAAGCATTTCTTGTTCACTAGTCTTCTTTGCTTTCCTGAATGCACTTCAACCTCATTCAGAGTTCAACTCTATATAATCCTTATGCCTTTCATGGTTTTAAATCCTCCACAGTGTTTTCAGTATATCTGACTCCGCTAATATCCAGAGGACCTGGGTCTTAAAGCACTCTCCCAAGCCAGTAGAATTCTGCTCTGATGAAATCCACATTTTCACCAATCTCTTTCCTACTCATAAGCAAGGGCAATGTTTTGTTAATACCAAGGCCCCCCGACCTCAATTTTACCCTCTGAAACCCCAAATCCATTCCTTACAATGAAAGTGTGAACTGCAGCCTGGCCATTCATTTATTCTTGCTCTGAACACCAGTTATGAACCTGCTGCCCAGTTTTCTGGACCTAAGTCTGATGTCACTTTGTTATTTGCTGCTTTCTTCCTTCCAACGTTTCCTCCTTGAACTTTAAATGAAATTTTTTAGGGGAGTGTAAATATGCAAGCAAACATGATAAAGGCCAGTCGGGTTATAACTTTGGTTCAGGGTAGGTAAAAGTCTATCTGTCACTGCTCCAGGATAACTTTACATATTTCCTATTACACAGCTGTGCCATGCACAAAACCAGCTGGGTTTGTTGGGAATGATGGAGAATTCTCTTCCACGGTGCTTGGTGTATCTATTGACTGTGATAAAGCATGATTGTAGCTACAGTAAAGCCTTCTATAACTGAATACCTATCTTGGACAAATTGTAGGTGTTTACCAAGTCCCCATCTTCACATGCTAGTTTGCAATTTTTCATGCAATATAGGATAATGCATCAGGAAGGCCATAGGGCACAAATGTATATCTAAAAAATGTATTGCAGGGCACTTTGCAAGGGTTTGGGCTGCTACAGACCAGTCTTCTGGTGTATCAGCTGCTTTGCAGCCATTGCAAATGAAAGTGGAAGTTCAGGATGACCTGCAGAGGGTTGCTAAAGCAATTGAAGAACAAAGCCGTGTGCACTGCTGTGCTCTAACAGCTCAAGGTGTCTGCCTGTTCTGTCAACTCCCTTTCCTTGCCTTGCCATTTATTTCAACATTTATTTTTAATTTATTTAAAGCTGTTCAGGGAGCACCCTCTGAAAGTAGCCAGGTCTCCTCTTCTGCTATACAGAGTGTTCAGCAAATCTGTAACCTTCCATCTCTCACCCAAATACAGAATTCCCTCTCCAGGGTTAGAACATTGTGTTAAAGCAGGAAAGCCTCAACTGCATTGATTTATAAAGCCACAAAGAAGACAACTTCTGCCTAGGCTCTGAGCAACAGCTTTGTTCCTGGGGCTGTGCCATTCCAACCCCGAAAGCACAGAGTTTTAAATCCACAAATTTTTCAGTATTATCTGCACATCACCTTTCCAGCCAAGGAACCAGAATATTTTAGCACACTCTCAAGGCTGTTATGTTTAAAGATATTTTTTGTGTGATTTTTAGCTGCTTAGTTAGGGAGTTTAATTTTCTTCAGGGGTCTTCAGTATGGCATTGACTATGCTGGTGGCACTCTGTACTGGAATATACCTGATAACCTTTACTGCCTAATTCCTTTCTTTTAAATTACTTTTTCATGTTATATTACATTTGTTCAAGGGATTTTTTAGTTTCAGGCTTATTTGTCTTTCAAGTGTATCCCAGGTCTTCTCAAGCTTCCCCTCAGCAAAGACTGATATTCAAGCTCAACAGGCTGTGGTTTTGTGGAATCATTTTGTTTTCACACGGAGTGTGTGGGAGAGTGAACTTTCATAGACTTGCTTGGTATCAGGAGTAAAATAAGGTAGATTGTTAATTTAAAAAATCAAGAAATGTTTGAGTTATGCAGACCTTGAAGCTATTGTGCTATATGAGTCAGATGAGCAGCATCAGACCCTGGGTCAGTCTGTATTTGGATTTCAGGATGGAAAGGCCTCTGCAACCTTGTGAGGTCCAAGATGCTTGAAGGGAACAGGATCTCAAACCCCATGACTGAATACAAAATGCTGAAGTGTTTGCAAGAATGGAACCAACTTAGCAGTTCTGAGTCAGTGGTCTGTTTAGTCATCTATCATGGCATAGACTTTGCCATCACCTTTTCATCCATATTTAAGTCTTGGTCAAAATACAGGAACTTCTTCGTGTACAGATATCTGTATATGACAGTAGAGAGAAGTGGAAAAAGCAGAAAAGCCATACAATTATTTGGAAGCTTGCCAAAACTCTCTTTCTATTGCAAAGTACTTCAACAAAACATTAATATTTCTGCTGTGATTAGTTTTGTTGTTAAATAAATGAAACTGTTTGGGCTTAAGGTTTTAAAACTAGAACAGGAATAAGTTTCCTCCTCTCCCACATAGCAACTGAAATCAATATGGATGTTTCTAACCAAACTGCCTTGGCTCATTCTTGCCCTTACCCCTTCAGCCTTTCCTGCAGGTACCTTCAGTTAACTGAGAGGCAAGAAATAACTCGAGAGCAGAATAGACAGCATACAGCCTTTTTCTCCTGTCTATTCCTATACACTGTGTTCTTGTGATAATATTTTTATATTTACTTATCTGAAGATTGCCCTGTGCTGCATTAGCCATTCAGTGAAAATTGAAGTATCTGAGCTGGCTATTGTTACTTTATGAAAACTTTGGGTTTAGTTAGTTTATTTTTCAGACTATTGAAAGGAATCAGTGAAGAACACCCTTTTATTCAGGTGAACAGCACTCTAATTTTGTTTCATGCTTTAGGGAACTTCAGATTATAACTTTGTAACTATACTGGAATTGAGCTAAGAAGGGCATGCAATAAAATATCTTAATTGCCCCACATTTTCATGCACTAGGCTTGATCATGTGTTTGTGCATTACCTGCTCTTTAACAGCCACTTGCTGCAGGAGAGACATATTTGTTTTATAAGCCACCTGTACAAATGCAAGGCTATTAAATTGCCTTCTGTGGAGAGTATGTCATGTTTAGATTCCAAAAACAGGGAGTGTGGTTTGAAATGGATTCTTCAGCCATAACTCTGGTTTTTTGCAAGCCCATGTAAAGCTCTCACAACACACACTGGTGTGACAAATGTGAGAGCAGCATCTCTTCCTCCCTTCTGTCTCATCTTTGGAGCCATGGAGGGGCTTCCACAGGACTGGACTCAGATGGAAATCCTGGTTGGGAGGGTGGAGGAGGCAGAGTCCTCTTTTGCCCCTGCTCTGCCTTGCAGGGGCAGGAACATGGTGGCAGGAGAAAATCAGCTTTGCCTGATTGTACATGAAAATTCAGTGCCTGGCTCAGTTACAGAGACTGCTCCTGAAATTAAAGTAGGTGTGTTTCTGAGTCTGGCTGGAGTCCTAACTGTGCTGAAAGTCAGCAGTAATATATGAGTGCAGCTACCTGCCTGATCTTTCAACTGCAACAGTCAAGCATTTGGTTTTTCCCTCAAATTTCTCAAGATAATGTTTTCAGTATTGATTACATTAATCTGCAGTTAGCTTTCTTGCATGGTCTAGTAAATCCTGAATCTACCATTCTGTATCATAAAGTACTGCAGCAACTCAGGGAAGATGAGAAATTTTAACTTTTAGAGAAACAGTGTATATTCTCTTATTATTTTTTAATATATAACATTATTTGTAATTAGATACATAATGAATGCTATAAAGAAGTGTCAGTATGGAGCACATTTTTTTTATGGTTATTACAGTTACATTTTCTGCTGAAAATCAGCCATCTATGGTGTGATGCAAATGCTTTTGCAAGGCTCACTACTGATAATCGATGAAGAAAAAAAGTAATCATTGAATACTTTCCTTTTGGCCTGATTGTTGTGTGGTTTCCAGCCTTTAAAGGCAGCCAGATTGAACCAGGGCTTGGATGATGACCATGAGCAAAGTGGGGTGGGAAATATTATCAGTGACATGACTGGTGTGCACTGAGGCCAGTGTTAGCTTTTCATGTACAGTCTGAAAGCAGACACAGCATCAGAGCAGTTACAGAAGTGGAGAGTTCAAGGAGTAGAATGTGCTGGATTCTAGATCACTGCAAAACAGCTCTCACAGAAATTAGGGAGCTAAAGCAAATCAAGTGCATTAAAGTACTTCAAGTAAGGAGTAACAAAAGTGTCCATCAGGATTTCAGTGTGCTTCTTGAATAAGATAGGGTGAATTTAATGAGCGACTTCAAGGAGTAATAGGATAGTTATGTCCTGAAAGTGAATGGAGATTAATTCAGAATCTGGAATTACAAGAGTTGTAGGAATTAACAATCAGCTGCATAAAAAAGAATCATCTGCAGTAGATGAAGAGACCATTAGTTCTTTGAAAATGTCTGGTATCTGAGAAGACTGTTAACAAGCAGACCTTATTAGAAATGATTTTTCCTTGTGAACAGCAGAAAATGAAGTCTGGTTTCTCAAACTTTATTTTGCATCTTAAATCCCTTGTATGTCTCTATTACAAACACTTTTCACGTGTGCATTTGCCTTGTGTTGCAACCTCCTTTTCCAGTTCCTTCCAGCAGTGCCCTGTCCATCCCCTGCTTCCCTCAGGGACCTGCTTATGTGCCCAGTGTTTCCCCTGCAAGTCTGTCCCTGTCTGTGGTCCTGCCATCCCCCTGCCTCCCCCCACACTCCTGGCCAGGGTTTGGGTCAGTTTTTGGGGAAAAGCTGCCTGAGTATTGACTGGGAACCAGCTGCTCCTGGCAATGATGAACTGTCCTGTCTGTGCTTTGACAGGATCTAACAAGTTCTCTGTTCTCTACACAGATGACAAACCTGGCTAAAGCTGATCAGGGAGGTGTTAAAAGCACAGGGAGTATTTGGGAGAGAACCACAGCTCAGGGACACATGGTGTCTCTGGATCAGATACTGGCCTCTACCCTTTGCCAGGGAAACACTGCTTCACGTCCTGGGGCTAAGCAGCATCTCAAACCTAGAAACAAAACGTGGGTAACCAGGGCCTGCTGCAGCAGCATCCCACTTGGCAGCCCCTGTCAGCAGGGCCAGAGTGCCAGCCAGCTCCCTGGGGCTCAGGTAGCCACAGGAGACACCCAGCACTCCAGCCCTGCTGTACTGATCACCTGCTAAAAACTGTTATAGACTCATACTTTCAAACACGTCTGCATCAGCATTTGATGTGAGGCATTCTCTGGGAAGACAAAACCTGTCTTTTCCCTTTCTTGGATTAGGCTGCTCTGTGAGCACAGGGTGGCTCATCTGGTATGGACTGAGGTGGTTTTTTGGCCCAGCTGGAGATGAAACAGTGGAAGAGCACACAGCTGCTCACTCAACCCCCTTTCTCTTCCCCCTGGCCCCAGTGCAATGGAGAGTTAAAACTTGTATGCTGAGATAAGAACAATTAAACAGTTGATAATGAAGTAAAATACAACAATAATAGTAAATAATAGTAATAATGATGATAAAATGGAAAAAAATTCCCCAAAATAGGTGACGCATGAAGAGGCGTGCCCTTCCATGGGTGGCGACCAGCACTTTGAGGGCCCAGCTACATTGGCTGGCCATAGAAGGTGAAGGACAGGTCTTTTTATGGAACTCTGAGAACATTTCACTGAGCCACAAAGGGAGTCCAGGCTCAAAGACAATATGGGGTTGAGGGCACAGGGTTAAATATGGGGAAAAGGGGTGAATCTGAGGGTTAAGGGCTGATGGGAACAGATAAAAGTGGTTCAGAGGAGGGGCAGCCAGCTAGGGGAACCAACAGGATAACAGGGATGGGACAATGCAGCAAAGCAGGGCCAATGGGGATCAGCAGAAGGTAGAACATTCTAGGGAATATACAAATTAGGTGAATGGGGGCTGAACAGGGATGGACCAAACTGTACAAACCAATAGAACTCAATACATTTACATGTGCCCACAAAGGCCTGTGGGAGGGAGACACTTCTCCCCCTAACCTTAGAGGGGTGTTTCTCCTTGCCTGTTTCTGCCTCTCCAAGGTTGAGATGTTATGGCTTTAGTGCCAGGCTGCTGGGCCTCCACAGATGCAGAATGCAGCTTCTCACCATCTGGTGACCAATGCCCGATGCCCCCCTTCTCAAACTCTGCTCAGACCTGTTTGGTAGCTCCCCCAGTTTATATGCTGGGCACGGTGGTATCCTGGGCTTTGTGGTATGGAATGACCCTTTGGCCATTTTAGGTCACTTGTCCCAGCTGTGCTTCCTCCTAGTTTTGGGGTTTTTTGGCAAACCTCATGGGCAGATCATGAGACAAAGGAAACCAAGTGGCTGACTTAGGATGAGCATGACCTAGTCAAACCCCAAAACATTGCTGTGTTACCAACACTATTCCCATTCCAAATCCAAAACACAGCGCTGCAACAGCTGCTGAGAAGAAATTAACTCTACCTGAGCTGGAGCCTGGACATCTGATGAAAGGATTATGGCCACATATTTGTGTATTTGCCACAGCTCAGTACTTTTCCCCTCTAATTATTATGCAGAATTAATTTGGAACCTGCCATGCCCACTCATAGATGACTGAGCAGATCCACAGGTGCCAGCAGCAAAGATGCTCCATGAGCAATATGAATCTCAGAAACAGAATAATCCTGAATTTCCAAAGGCTTTGTCAAAAGAGGTGTTTCTAAGAAGGGTGAGTTCATTCTGTGAACTAACTGGTGAAAAGAGAGAAACAAAGGATGGACATAGGTGCTACATTTTCATGCTGGAAGGAGGTTATTAATGAGGTCTCGTAGGGCTCTGTGCTAAACTTTGTGCTGTGTACCTAGAGAGAGTTTCTGGGAGAAACTTTGCTTGGTGTAAATTTATGTAGGACAATTTAATCTGTAGCAGACATGAAAAAGTTGCAGGAGGATCACTTAATATTGAGTTATTGGGCAATTAATTTAAAGTATTGTTTATAAAGAGGAAAGTAATTCTAAGTTTTCTTATGTCATTATAGGCTCCAAATTAAGTATTCCCACTCACAAAAGACATCTTAAAGTCATTGTAAATTGTTCTCTTAAGACATCAGGGTAAGTGCTGATTTGCTGCCAGAACACTAAATAGGACATTAGAAATTGCTAGGAAATCACAAGAGAATACACCAGAAAATACCCATATGGGAAAAGATTAGGGAAGCAGGGACAGCTATACAGCTCTGAGAAGTTGTTTGGGGGGGAAAAAAAATTTGCACTGGGGTGCATTAATGCTCTGATAGAGGGATTTTATACACTTCCTGTAATCAGAGAGACACCTGGAAATGTTCCTGTAAATGAAAATGAAGTTCAAATGCATCAGTTTGGGAGAGCAAGATAAGAAATGGAGAAACCCTGTCTCGATTCAGCCATCCACTGACCTCTGATTCTGTGTGAACAGCTGCAGACTTTGTTTTCTGAAGTGAACTTAGCCCTCTGACAGCCAACATTTGCAGTCTCCAGACAGAAAACAGACCTGTTATCCCCTGAGAGCTAGATTTGCACAAATTCATTTCCTAATGTGAGCATCCTTTGGCCTTTCTCACTAGTTTAAATTGGCATTTCTTTTCTCTCTCTCTTAATAAGTATTGAAAAAATTAAAAAAATTTATATCACAAGCATGTGACTACTAAGCTGTGTTCCTCCTAGGTACCTAAATGCCCTTAATTATTTTAAATAAAGGGGGAAAAATGGGGTTTATGAGGATTATTACATTATTATTTACAAAATAAGTGAATTTAGAAAGTTCTGTTTTGCCAGTGCTAGGAGTTAAATAGTGAGAAAATACCCAGATTTTTCACGTGTAGTCTTTGACCCACTTACTTCCATGGCAAGCAACCACATCTAGAAATACTTCTAACCTTCCTTTAAAGTTGCAAGAAAAAAGAGTGAGTGATTTAAAGTATTTGATGTATAAAGTAAAACATTCATTGTAGCAAGGTCCCTTATTCCCTTTCCCTTTTAACAGCAGATTTTGTTTTAAAAAAACACACACCTTTTTACTCAATTTTTTTCAGTTGCATCAGCAATGGTATTATCTGCTCTTTTCTGGGGAAAGAGAAAACAATAACTCGATAGTAGCTCACATGTGCTGCTCCTGGTAGAACTGAGTGTTGTTTCCTTGAAGAGATGAGAAATGTTTGGAGAAGTGGGGAGAGGAGCAGGACTGACTGAGAGCAGGCTCTGCTGCTGGTCTGGGTGCTCGCTGGGAGCTCACCCTGGCTCGATCTGGAAAGGAGGAGCTGCTCTGTTTGCCAGCAGGAGCTCCTCCTGGCCCTGCTGGGGCCTCCCCTGGATTTTCCAGCACAAGCAGGGTGCTGATGCTGTTAGCTTTGCCTGCATGCATGTGAAACCCTCGCTCCCCTCCTCATGTTACTGCGCTGGCAAACACAGTTAAACTGCAAAATGTCACCATTACCAGGCTGTGTTTCTTGTGGGCTGGTTTTATGCTGTCTTCATTTGGAAAATGCTTTGCTGGCAGACATATATTTCTCTCCATAAAGCATTTCCAGCAATCTGAAAAATAACAGTTTGATCCATGGTGCTGTGTCTAGCTGACAGTGCAAAGAGGAGATTGTGCCACGTGTTCATGCACTATGCATGAAATGCAATTACTCAACCCTGAATGTGATCAGGGCATTAGGCTCCTCGTGTAAAATATTCCCTTGTATCCTTAGTGATCCCCAGGGTCTTGTTTGATAACTTAGAAAGCAAGAGGAAGGAAGAAGAGTGTCTTTAAAATGGGTTTGTCACAAAGGGTTAAACAAAAAGCTGATTTGCCAAGCTCCAAATGGGTGAAGGGATTTACAGTAATATTTAAAGGCAGCGAAGAAAATTTAGGGAAATGTGAAATCATGTAAAACCAGAACAACCCTAGAGGAATAATAATATTGAGAAAGTCACAGTGAGTCCAAACACTGTTTTGGGTTTTTTCCCCTTTCAAAGCCCAGAAAACTGGCTTGGACCTGGGTACCCCAAAGGCTCATTTCTACTGCATAATCATTCAGATAAGAGTCTGAAAAAAATCCCACCCATAATCCCCACATGAGAGCTCACTATTCAACAGCCCCACCAGGAGAAGCTAGAGAATATCTGGTGTCCTCACTCCTGGGTCTGTTGGGTCTGATTTCAGAAAGAGCACAAGGCAGAGCCAGAGCCCTGCCCTTCATGCAGGGTCTGTTCTGTTTCATCCTGTCCCACTGACATCCTGAGCTCCTCACTCACAGCCAGCCAGCAGCTGCCTCTGCCTATGGAATGGTCACTATGGCTTATGGATCAGGCCTTCTCCACCAGCATACTTTTGGAATTTAAGAGGCAGATAAATTTAAAAGCTAAGTCTTGGGCCAGCATCATAACAGTTTGCTTCTCTAATAAATATTGAGTTCATCTAAATGTACTATTTTCAGCTATTCCGAAATAAAATCAGAGAGGAGTCTTTTTCTGTGCCAGGTAGATTAAAACGTCAGCCAAATGGAATGCTTAGTAATAGCACCAGAAAATGCACATGGGTGAAGGAAATCAGGGTAAACCCAACCAAATTATACTATTTATTGTGCAAACTAATTTTTGGATCCTAGATGCTGGAAAAAAAATAATTTTAGCAGTATTATAAATAAATTTCAGGTTTAAGAAGAAATATATCAGTATAGTTTTTGTCAGATTTAATATATTAACCAGTAAGTTCTTCAGATTCAGGTCAATAAGTGAACTGTAATAAAACTATGGTGTGCATGCCAATTGGAGCATTAAGGATAGTGGCTGCAAATCCTTGAAAACAGTGCCTGCCCAACTAAAATATTATCAGTACCTCAACATCAGCAGTAGGACTGACTGAAAAGTTATCCATCATATTCTGATTACAAAAAATTACCAGATTAATACATATTTTAACCTCATATTCAGCAACATATTGCATGTATGTTATTTGGGCTGACTCCTGTGAATATTCAGGCAAGTAAATTTAATGGCAGTAATGCTGCTGAAACAGTAAATTTTTAGTGACTATTAAATAATGTTCATCAGAAAGTTAATGTGGAACTTGGAAGCCTGAGTGCTCACAGTGGAAACTGGCTGCCAAGAACTCTTCTCACCCAGAAGAGAATCAGAAACAATAGGATAGCAGATACTCATAATGTACACTGTTGGTGCTCAATTAATAGACTAAAAATTGGAGAGAGTTTGGCAGATAAAGCAGGGGTGAATAAATCACAGAATTGTAACCTGCCAAAGACAAAGATGCGAATTTTTAAAATAGTTTACCTCTCCAAAATGTTCACACAGCACGTTCAATAGCACCATCCTGCACTGGGACCCCTCCTGTCTCTGAGAGCCTTCCCACCATGCTGCAGCAACCACAGCCAGCCCAGCCCCAAAGCTGAAATTCAGTTTAGCTCCAAAGGCCCGGACTGAACCCAAAATCTCCCATCTGTAAAATGAGATTTTGTAGGTCACAGTGCTCTTGATCAGGTTCTCAGAGGACAGTTGTCAGCCAGCACCACAAGTGGCTTCTGCAGTTATTTGTGCTGGTAGCCTCAGCAAAAGGGCTGATGAATATGCAGATTGAAGGCCTCCTTTAATTGTCCTTCCTGAGGTACCTTGGAAATGAGGTGGCAGGGCGAGAGTTCTCACTGCTGCTCTCCAGTTTGATTTATGTTGTAATGGAAATCATCATCTCTGCAGCTTTGAATCCATAAAACTCTGACTGCCCTGGCCATGGTGAGGTCTGAGTGCTTGCACGTGTGCTGCCTGCCTGTGCCAGCACAGGGGCTGAAGGGCTTGGAGCTCCTGCACAGAACCGGCACATTTGGCATGCACAGACCTGCTCCATCTGGAACAGGACACAGTGCTAGGCCAGCATCCTGGAAAGTTTGGTTCAGTTTTCTGTTTCATTATGAGTGCATTGTTTTGAATGCATTGTATTTCAGATCTATGAAGACAGGTGTATAAATAATTCTGAAGATGTGGGCTTTGGTGGTTTTGTCTCTCCAGTTCCCAGCTGCAGCAGTGCAATGGCGTGGCCTTGCCTCACACTTGTGCTGCCAGGCACCTGCTCTCCCAGGGGGTGAACGGATATCCAGGGATTGATTATCTGTGGAGAGGTGTGGTGGCAGATCCATGGAAGAAGCTCATAAATAGAAAAAGTGAATCATGTCTTGTTGGCAGAATGACACATCAGGTTTCTGTATGTGTGGGTATTTATTTATGCAAAATAATTCAAGGAAACCACTCCTCTGTTTTGAGAGACTAAGCTGAGTGTCAGACACCTATGGTCATTCCAACAGAAGTTTAAATAGAACACACAAGTAGACATTTCTGAATTGTGCAAAAAGCCCGGAGCAGTCCTCAATAAGCCTTTGAGGACCTTGACTTCCCATCCCCTGCAGAAGACAGTGACCAGCACACTCTTGATGCTGACTGCAAAGCAGTGCCCTGGGTAAGCAGAGCCTGAAAACAAAGAGCAGCTTTATTATTGTATAGTGTCAAAATTACTGTGCAGTCTGGGATGATAACCAAAAATGCTCTAATGGGTTTTCACTCTGTTTCCAGGGGTCAGTAATCATACCCTCTCTTTTTTTTTAATGCAATTTGTAAATGGCTCCATCCAGTACTGCTGACATGCCACTTGTCCCTGCAGCACTAATGCTGCCATGCTGATAGTTCAAATTTTCTGGAAGTGGCCTTAACTCTTAGTGATTGACAGGAATTGCTGAGTTCCAGGAATGCCAGTTCAGCCTGGAAAGATGTAGAAGGAAAGAAAGAGAAGCTATAGAAAACTTCTGAGAGAAGGTAAAACAAAACAAAACCAAAAAATCCAAACAAAACCAAAGTTGGAATTAAGGAAAGGATGTTCTGCTGCTCAAATCTCACATTAGAACTGAAATCCAGCTGCAGGGATTTTTGTAACCCTCATTCAGAGTTGCCAGATAGATGAAATCCATTGAATCTGTCAAGCAGTATGAGACACTCACCTGTAATATATTGAGATATATCTTACATTGTGCTTCTCAAAGTAAAAATGTTTTCCAGAAATAAAAATGCCTAAAAAGAAAATGAAATCTTGGTATTTGTATTCTGAGACTCACTAGATTAGCAGCCTTTCATATCCGCTGGACACTGAGCTTTTAGAATGCTAATAATCACAGGAAATAGAAGGGGAGACAGGCTCAGACCTAAATGATTTAGACTCCAAACCTGGTTTAATTCACGTCAGTAGGAAAACTTACACACACTTCAATGCACACTCAACCAAACTGAGCTTCTCACGTGGTATTAGGTTTGTATTCACAAGGTGTACACTTCTCTTTCATCTGTCAGAAATTGTATCTACAGTCTAAAGTCTCAGCATATATGCTATTTCTGTCTTCATAAGGGTCAATTTATTAAGATTTGTACAGGTTTGGCTCAAATGACATGTGTGAGTCTGATCTATTTAATAGATGCATATGCATTTATTTAAGCAGGTTTATGATTCTCCTAAACCAAGAGCAGAAAATGAGGAAACAGAAATCTTGCCCTTTGTGGGCAGGGAGGTTTGTACACATGGGGTGTGGCACACACCAGGGATCATCTCTGAAAAACTTAATTGAGGCTGTTTGAGCTCCTTGTGCATCACAGGATTTATTACTTCTATCAACCCCCACACAGGCTGGGTGCTGGTTGCAGTCCTGAGGGTTAAAGAATGGTTGGCAGGGCAGCTTTGAGTTAATTGTCACTATGGGTTTGTATCAGAAATACAGTCCTACTTTCCCCCTTCTCTGCTTTGTTTAATTGTTTGTTACTCAGAGGAACACTTCTCACTAACTTAGGCACTAAACATTTTAATATGCTGAAGGTTAACCACTGAAAAAGTGAAGTTTCTTTTTTAATGAAAAAGGAAACCCACATCTGCTCTTCAGGAGGGCTTCTCTCCAACAGCTAACATGTATTAGCAATTATCCTTCAGAGGAAAAGCTATCTAATTACTCTATTACCTCAAGTGCAGAGCACTCACCTGGGAAGCCACCAGATCAAGGTTCAGGTCCCATCACTGACTTTAATATTAATTTATGACTTGGCATGTGTGTCTGATAATCAAATAATGATCTGGTTTAGGGAGCTAAGGTGGCTGTAGATTGGATTTTGGAGACTCTTCCATCTGAAATAGCATCTCACTGTTTTCCGAACTGTTGTCTTAGGGTATGAGGTAGCAAAAAATGTTTGTCAAGCACTCTAATAAAGGTAAGTATAACATAATTTCAGAAAACATAAGCAAGAAAAAACTTGCAGATTCTTCAGCTATTTGCATAAAATTTAGACAAGTGGTCTGGAAATTTGGGGTAATATTTTTTCTAACCAATCTCTATCTTATGAAAGCCTTATTTTCCTGCTCCATTTACAATCAAAGTTATTATGTGAAAGTGTTATGCTGGCATTTGTTATTAGTTTACTTGGGAGTTCTGATTTACCTGCAGAAATAGAGCTTACAGATTTTTCAAAGCTAATTTAGCTTGTGCATGGACAGCCTTATTTTTTAATTTATTTTTTTTTCCCAAAATGATTCATTAGCCCTTGAAGTCTTTCTTCCTTGTGTTTGCAGAGTTCCTGTGGATGTATTAGGCAAACTCCTTTCTCCAGAGAGAAATGAGTCTGTCTTCTCCCCCATGAGTACAAGGCAGCACCTTCACTTATCCTGCTCTCACTGTGTTCAGGTGTTAACTTATTTTTTAATTTACCAAGTTCCATTCATATTCCAGTTGCCACTCATATTTCTGGGGTGTGATGTGTGCTGGGAGGAAGCAGGGGAACAATCAATTTGCTCTGAAATATTCTTAGAAACATATAATTTCTATATTTAGCTATGAGAAATATTTGAGGAGAGTGCAGGGTGAAGATTTTAGATTGCTACTCTTTTGCTGGTAGGACTTTGGGGCAATTCTGGGTGCTAGTGTTGTTTGTAAGGGGTAAGTCTCACTAACACAATACAAATATAAAATCAATAATCAATACAGACTCCAATGAGGCTGCCCTTTCTTTCCTATATAGAGTTAGATTTCACCTGGCTGTATTCCTTAAGCTATTATGAAATAAGTAAAGGTGAAAAAGTGGGCTGCACTGGTGATATCTAAAGCTGATATTATTGAAGCAGGTCAGGCAGTTAGGTACCCTCATCTTTAAATGAAAGGCCTGCGTTCAACAAAAGGTTTGACAGCAGACATTTGAAAGGCAAAATTCTTGTTTATGATAACTAAACCCCAGGCAATATCCAAAGCATTTTCTCCCTTTTTGTAGTTACGTTTAATTATTAAAAAAGGAATTTCAATAAGTTTATTAAAACATAAGAAGGTCAGGTATTAAAAGAGAATTACATCTTGCAGAACCATAAGAAGTTATTTTGTTATTAATACAGTCATTAATATTACTGAACAGAGCTGCTCCACAAAGAATAATTTGATAGTCCAAGCAAATTCTTCCTGTTGCTACTGACTACTTCAGGCAAAGCAGTGCTGCTGAAGTGAAGGCTTGAAATGAGACATGGGATAGCACACAAAAAATCTGAGACTAAAAAAAAATGTCCTGCAACTGATAGAGGAATGTGCTGAGATGGCACATAGTGAACTGAGTAATTGTATGGGGAGCAAAATCATGAATCATCATCTTTAGATTTAGGTTACCAAGCAGTTAGAGCTCTCTCTTTGACTGAAAATGTACTTTTTGAAAAATTCAGATGAGGCCAACAGGCTTTGGACTCCTTATGGGAGGAATATTGAAACACAGCACTTCCAAATGCTGTTATAGTGCTTATTGTTTTTTCAATCTGATTTTGTCCATCTGGATGAACACAATACATGTTCACAGGTAACAACAGCTTGCAGAAAGGAAATGCAGAGCTTTTCCAAACCATTTTAAACCACATGGGATTGCCAAATCATATGTAAGTGAAAAACAGGCAAACAGACCCCAAACTCGGAAATTCAAATAAGACATTCAGTAAATCTTTATCTAAATCATATCTATTTTTGAGCAGTTAAACAGTTTGGTCTATTCTAAGGAGAGCTGTAGTATTTGGTGTCATTGTACCCAAGCTTATAGTGACTATTAACGAATTTTTGTCAGAGATTGCATAAGAAAAATACATAAAACTTCCATAGGAGGCACAGTGAGTCATCAGTAACTTTTAAGAAGAATGATGTTATTTCCACTTATTATGAAAAAATTAATTTTAGATTAATGCTTTCTATAAATAAATGGTATTTTAAATGAATATTGTTCACCCAGAAGCAATTTCTGCTTTGCTGGCACTCCTGTGGAGGACTGTCAACCAGCTGTGGCAGATCTCATTGCATGCCTCAGCCACAGAGGATTATAAAACACAGACAAATAATTTGTAAAAGGAACTCGTATCTTGACCATCCTGCCCTCTTATCTGCATTCAGTCAACTTTAAAGGCTCCCACCAGCTACAAGAGAAAGCTTAAAGCAAAAAAAGCACAAAGGTGAGGCACAGAGATTTTCAGATATCTTCAGCCTCCTCCACAAAGAAAACACTCCTTTTTCTTCAGTCAGAATGAATTACGAATTATATTCCAGGAGAAAAGCTAATTATTCTCTTCCTTCAAATTTACCTTGTTCTCCTCAAAGTTTAGCAGTGGTTTCTGTGAGGAGCTGAGGGGTGTTTTATTCTCACCTTCTGTCTTGCTCCAACTCAACCAGGTGCTTACAACACACCACTTGCCTCCCCAGCTAATCCTACCTGGGTCAGCTCCTCTACTTTATAAAAGCTGCTGATCTGTAAAGTCACTCCTCAGTTGTGCCTTGAAGGATCTTCTGGGTCACCTTCTTTTATTTCACAACGTGTTTGACAAGACAAGTTTGTTTAAGGGGCCTTTTCCAGTACTAACATGGCCAAGGTTAAATCCAGATACTCAGCCACTTTTTATCTTTTGTACCAGGAATGGCAGAAAATACTGAAGGCTTTTGATAACTCTTTGATCTTTTATGATCCATATTTAAGGATTTTGATTGTATTCTTGCAGTGCACTGGCAGCTTCAATTACCACCAGTGTCCTGCTTCCACAGAAGGATGGCAGTGCTTTTCCTGACCATGTAAACCACTGCAGCATAAATTCACTTAACTCCCTTGGAAAATGTTCCCTAAATTCTGCAGTTTGCTCAGTTTTTACTTTCAGAATGAAAGAAATTCAGGGTCAAGCTGATTTTCCTGACCTTTGTTTTTAATCTATAAGACTCATTTGTTTGGTGGCTCTGCCTGCGTCGTTGATTCACTGCTGTGCTTTGGTTATTGATGAGAAATCTCCTTTTGCAAACACACGTGACAAAAGTGTGGTACAGTAAATGTCTCCATTATTGGTAATCTTCTGAAAAAGAGATTTTAGACCCAGCTAACAAACAGCATTTTAAATTTGTGGAAGTTTCTAGTTCCAGTTGGGCCTCTTGAGAAGCTTAGGTGCAAATTGCAGAAGTGGACTTAGCAAATTACCCTAGATGGCAACCTAAAAAATTTAACCACTGCTATGTTCATTATCTTTACACACATAGGTGGATGTGCTGGAAACTCATATCGTGTCACAGTTCTGTTTCTGTGTTGGTAATTATTGACTGATTACATATACACTCTCCTAAATGTTCCCCTGTGTTAATTCTGTCCTCCTAATTACTAATTAATAGAACTTTAAATGGCTCATAGGTTGGTTTAGGTTTGGCAAAGTTCCCAAAAGATTGCCTGTAAAGTTAGTTTTTAACTAAAAAAAAAAAAAAGAAAAAAATTCAGGTTTGCTGACAAGCTCAGTTAAGGAGAGATACAGGAATACGGGATCTTCCTGTGACTGGCAGGACCCAGAAATGTCATGAATAGATTTTTTTTCTCCTTGTTTCAGATATCTGTTTCTCACACAGAGACCACCCTGAAGCTAAAGAGAATGTTAATAAATTTTAATGCATTCCCTCTTGTCTAAGATGCTGCAGCAGAAAATAATTTGGTCTCTTTATCCCTGTAAGTACTGCGTCCACTCTGAGCAGACGTGAGGGATCCGCGTCCGAGCCAGGGACATCCCTTCCCCTCCATTCCACTTGGCCTTGTTTGTGCTGGGGAGTGCAGCTGCAAGGTGCTGGTGTTCATTTAATACCTCAAGAGACAGACCCAGGACCATTATATGATAAACACGGGGTGGATTTGAAGAGGATATCCAGAATTCATGTGCTAGTGGGGGCTCTGAGCAGCCTGCCGGGCCCAACACTCATTCTCTAATCTGATATTTGCTGCTCCCATTTCTTAGCAGGCCCCACGAGCGAGTGCCAATGGATCAGCAGAGGCTACGCATTCAAACCTTCTCAAATCATTTTAAATAGCCTTGCTGGAGCTTCATGTTGACAACAAGCCAGGTGGAATTTTCCATTTTCTTTCTATCCTTCCAAATAGGAACAGTCCTACTTTCTTTTGACTCCAGTTTTATATAACTAACAAAAATGACAGATAGCCTTGAATTTGGAAGATTGCATTGGCCTGTTCTGAGCTGAAATGTTCTGTTATCATTGACGTATGTGTTTAAGTGAGCACTGAAGTGTGAATGGCCATCTGTCCGGGAAGTACGAGAGATCCTGATTACTAAAATGAAACCACAAAAAAGCTCCATGCTTAGCAGCAGCACTGAAACACAGAGGGAGAGAGAGCCTTTCTCACACTGCAGGTGTTTATAGTAGGCTGGTGATTATAACTCAGCATTTGCCTGGACTCCCTGCCCCATATATTTCTAAATATGTTCACTCTCAATTTCTTTTTTTTGCAAACATCGAGCTTTCTGTATTTGCATATTTTCTACAAGCAAGCAAAGAGAAGCACTAGGTATTTTCCCTGTTAAAAGTAGCTGTTTTCTGAGGGGATGTTCATTTTCTCATGAAGAGTTGTTCTCTTTACAAAGCTTTTAGTTAGAACATGCTCTGATTACATTTGAATGAAGATTTCAACCTACGTTCCCCCATGATTGCTCTACAGCAAGGCTGAAGGCTGTTGCTGAGTGCAGCTTTTCCTCTGGAAACCTGAAAAGCTTCCTGAGAAAAGGTTTTTGGAAAAAAAGAATCTATAGAAATGTTGATCTTTAGATGGTTGCTGTATCTGATTCAGCTCAATTTTTGATTATGAGTGACAAAGGTTCCAACAACAGCCACAGGAATTGGGTCAGGGTTCCACACTAATTTCAGTGTTTCAATCAAAAGCTTCTTACAGATGAATTTCTTTTTAAAATTACTGATGTGAAAGCTGCTAGTTTATGAAACAATATTTTTTTAGGACAGTCTTCCATGACACTTAATCTTATAAATTCATGACCATGTTGGCTGCTCTGGTTGGCTTTTGTGGTGCTGAACAAGTCACCTGTCATTCCTGCTCAAACACAAGCTGCCTGCCTTTTTGACAACCCTCACATTACTGATTTGAATCAAAGCAATTTTTCTCCATTTCTTCATTTGAATTTTTCATTGTTTCTTGTAATTACTTTTTCATTATGAATATAGGTATGAAGATACATAAAGGATCTGTTTATAAGCAAAACTCATGATTTCCAAAGACTTCGTGCACACTTTTTCTGGTTTAAATTTAAGTCATGAAATAGAAACATATAAATCAGCAGATAGAGAGACATCGTGTTTGTAGGTAATTCTCTACATTTTCACTTTTGTTATAGCATGCTTCCTCATAGCAGGGCTCTCTCTAAGTTACCAAGTCTCTGTGGAAATCTAGAAGAGATAATTAGACAGCAGAATATAACTGCAATCTACTTTATTTCTTTACTTTACAGTTTAAAAAGCACCTAAGACAAAAAAAAAAATATGTAGGAAGCCAATTAAAATAAGAGCCTTTTCCCCCTTTCTTTTTGTTTGGTAGATGGTTCAGAGAACACAGCAGCTTTGTGCTCTTATTTATTTATTTATTTAGAGTGTAATCTGAGGAAATGAACCGTGAAACACAATTAATGAAATAGCTGTGCTGAATCACATAAACTGGTGTCTGCACAGCTGCCACTCATGTCACAAATGCATCCCTCCCCTAATGTCCACCCGGAGAGCCATTAGCCAGCCGCTTCTGTGGAGGGCCTCCTGTGCTCCCATTTCAGGCTGTAATGGAGCAGGGAGCTGCCTGAGTGGCCTTAGGATGCTTTTCCCAGCAAATAGAATGTACAGCAGGAATGGCTGGTACAGGAGGGGAGGCTTTTCCCAGCAAATAGAATGTACAGCAGGAATGGCTGGTACAGGAGGAGATGCTTTTCCCAGCAAATAAAATGTACAGGAGGAATGGCTGGTACAGGAGGAGATGCTTTTCCCAGCAAATAGAATGTACAGCAGGAATGGCTGGTACAGGAGCAGCGTGCCGGGGCAGGGAGGGAGAGTGGGCAGGGTGCAGCAGCTGGAACAGATCTGAGCCTGGGTAGAAAATATCCAGAGCAGTGTCAGTGGCTCAGCCTGAGGTGTAAAATGACTGCCTGCAGTTTCTTGATATTCAGCAACACTCCCAACACTAAAGCTTTTTGCTTCTGTGCGTGTCCTTAGGTTGTTTTTATTTTATTTAATGGGTGTGCATTCCACGCCAGCAATGGAGCATCAGGGAGGGAGAGCCAGATGTGCTGCAAAGACTGGTCTGAGGAGGCTGACCCAGGTCATCCTTGCTGAAGTGGCGCAAAGCCAAAAGCCTCCAGAGCTGCAGGATCCAAAATCTTTTAGCTTGCTGAGGAATTAAGGGGTGGGAGAGGTTGAAGGACACCTCTTCTCTGAGCATTTGCCAAGCTGAACACTCAGAGCTGTGTTACTGTGCCACCGCTGATAAGGGTTTTATCAAGTTGAATCTAGTCTTGCTCTGGAGGATATTAATAAATTATCTGGTAATGAAAAATGTGATGGGAACCACACTCTTACATCAAGGCCTGATGATTACTTTGATAGATGCAGTGGCAAGATTTTCCTGACAAGGCAGAAATGAAAAACATGACACATGGACCTTTAAGGGTGACCTCAGAGAAAACGCATGTTGCTGAATGATACAAAAATAGAACAGGAAAACAGAGGCTCCAAGGGGCTCAATGTCAACAGCCAGACAGATGGGCTGCACTGATTCACTGATCACTGAGGGCAGTGCAGAGAGACAGGAGCTCTACACTGGCCAGGGCCAGAAACCTGGCACAGGCAGCTTTGGAGAAGCATCAAGTGTAAAGAATGTTAAGAGTAAAGTTAAAGTAAAGGGAAAGTTAAGGGGAAATAAAAAAGCAAGCATTAGAGAACAGTGAGCTAATTGGGAAATAAAGCCAGAGTGTAATGAATAAAACTGCCCACTTCTGCTGGTATTTTAGAAACTATCCCAAAAATAACTAACACAATTGAAGATGTCCCTGCATCAGTTTAAGATTTGCTTAGGTGGGTAAGAGATTAGATCACTTTTACAAGCACAGATAACTAAAAATAAGGATTATCAGGGCACAGGTGTTAGCTAAAAATCTGCAGAAAAGTTGGATGGTATTGAGGTGTGACACTTGATGGATCTGAGAGTTTAATCTAGTGTTTAATTCTGCTGGAGTTCCTATGAGAATGAGCCTGAACCACTCATTTTTTTTCTTTCTCCAGGTGTTACTGATGCTGTGTAACTGATATACAGAATGTTCCAGGGTAAACTGAAAGAATGCTAACACTTCAAAAACATGTAATAGAACTTACTATGATGGCAAACTGATGAAAAATAGTGGCCAAATGGGGCAAACTTTCCTGTACTAATTCTACTAAATGTTTGCACTTAAGACTAATTTCTATGTGTGTCTGATTACAAACATCTGTATAGTCTAAAAAGAGAGAATTTGGATATCCACCTGTCCTAACCCCCGGGTATTTAGTAGGTCTACTTGGAATTTTCATTAAAGAAAAAATAAAAATGGAAAAAAAAAGAAGATAGTTTTTAAACTGTAGTTTTGAAGAAATGCTCACCTTCCCAAAGAAGTGACCCTTCAAGACCACAAGTAGACAAATCAAGTGAAGGTGTGCAGTGAAAGGTGAAGGTGCTGCTGTGATATTTAAGTGCATGTGTGGATTAGAAGAGATTTATAAGGTGTTTTTGAAAGGTAAAGGCTTGGTGAGTATGTGTGCATGCATGCACATGTGTGTGTGGGAAGGTGTTTGGGGTTTCTTTTTATTTTGTACTGCTGTAACTACAGGGCAATCGCTTGCCAGATGTCAGGGAGGTCTAGCACCTGATTTTGAAATGGAACATAATAGATGATGTACCAGGGAGTTCAGCAAACATCACATATAGCTTTAAACTGTCATTACAGAAAAAAATCTAGGAAGGTGACATTTGGTGACATACTGGGTGACATTTGAAATGACAGCATTTGCTTTAAGATGTAGCATTCCCTCCTGCTGTGAATCAAGGAAGTCTGCACTGTGGCTATGACTTGTTTTATTGATGACCCTAATTTCTGCCAAATGTAGCCAAAGAGACTGCATCCAGGGAGAACTGGTGCAGCAGGAGAGGGCAACCGCAGAGCATTTGCTATGCACAGCAGGCTCGGAATGACTTGGCTCTGAAAAGGAGTTACAGCCTCTCCTGTACTTCTTCTAAAGAGTTCTGTGAGGAGAGAATGAAGAGCAGCTAAAAAAAGATATCCCACTGGAGGAGTGTGTGTGCTGTGCTCCGTAGACTTCTTAGGATTGCAAAGTTTGGTGAGCAGTAAAAGGAGCGAGGTTGGTGCTTGGCTTTCACCCACACCTGCTGCTTTCAGGAATCAGTAGATGCTCACCTTCTAGCACATGTAAACAAGCTGAATCCTTACTTCTGAAAGCTCTCGGAGCTAGGGGAAAACCTGGCTAATTAGCAACTACCTGGGTTCTTGCTGATTTCTTCCTTTCTTTTTGAGAGCCAGTTTCTTTTGATTGCTCATCACTTCTGCCCATCAGGGTTGGAAGGAGTCCTTGCAGCACAGTGATCACTGGAATGGGGCCATCTTTGTGTGTGCTTGGACTGGAATTTATTGAAAACCCTTGTAAATGTTAAAACCTTGTCACATTTGGGGGCTGTTTTGGTCTTTCCTGTTGTATTGTTGAGCTACAGGGAAAACCAGCTGGTTTCAGACCCCCTTTAGACCTGCTTACAAATTTTGTATGGAATTTCCTTTCTTGAGCTTTCTGTGTAAGTTTATGAAAAACTCTAACGTAGAACTTGCAGAAAATTGTCAACAACTGGGATGTATTATTCCCATTATATATTGTATCATTACTCAAGCCAGTACAGGAAACAATTTTATGAATCAGAATTAGACTTCTGGGAAGATATTCTGCGTCATTTGTTATCAATATTATTTTAGATGCCATTAACTGGCAATAAAATTTGGATGCAAGTAATTTTAATTGTTGAATGTTATATTAGCACATAATGCTCTAATCATAAATATTGTTTTTTTCTGGTGTTAAAATGAAACTGCTGTACTTCAACAATTTGGTTATATTCAAGAAGTGTTTGATTTGCAGTCTCTGAGGTAGGGGAAGGGACATGAAGAAGTGGATAGAGGTAGCACTGCACCCCTGTGAACAACAAATTACCTGTCTGAACTTACTTTTTAAATTCCTATTAGTAGAAAACATCCTGTAGGATTTTAACCTGTGTAGGTGAAACAAGTGTTATTTTTCTTTCTTTCTTTTAGTAACCTGCTCTGGAGTTTATTTAATGACTGAGAAAATTGTGAAGCTGCTGCTCACTAATATGAATGGGTTAAAGATATATCTGTAGAGCACAACAGCTGTACAGGGGCTGAGAAATGGCACAGAAGCCTCATATTGGTTCTCTCCACAGGGAATGAATTTTAACTTCATGAGTTCAACTCTTGAAGAACTGGTATCTGTGAGGAATACAAGAAACACCTTAACAGGTTAGCCAGCAGTCTATCTAATTTAGTGTCCCATTTCTCAAGGCTTAGAGAAGAAAAAATAATTCTGGTTTATGAAGCAAGTGAAGAAAGGGTAGATAGTGTTTGTGGGGGAAGGGAAGAACTGTGTGACTGCTGATCCTGGTGGTTGGGTTATTTGGATGGGAAGGAGCAAACCCACGTTCCTAACACTGCTCTTTGGATAACAGTAGTTGGTTTGAATGGGGTCTCCTTCACCTTCCCTCCTGATTCCACATCAGGAAGCTTTTCATGAAGAGAAAATGCAAATAAACCCTATATAAATACTTCTGAATTTTTAACAAATTTCTTCTTCACAAGCAAACTTCTGGTAGTCACTATTAACACTTCTAATAGCTTTTTTGTTTTTGCTAAAAATTAATTTGTGAATTTTGTCTTTCAAAGTTTTCTCAAGTGTTTCCATCTTCCCCATGGAAACCACAGAGGGCCTTGCTGGTGTTAACATGAAGAAAATTTTCTTAGGTTTTCTGTAGCTTTTGGCCGTAATAATGTATTGCATCAAAGAATCACAGAAGTTGTAACAGCTTAGAGATCACCATTGAAAGCAAACAATGATATTCAAGAAGTGGCTGAAAGCTGATTTTCTTTAGTCCGTGGATACCTGCAGGACTTTCCTGTCAAGAGTTTGTTTTGCACCTCCTTAAAGGTGGTCCTTCTTTTTGCTTTGCAAGTCGTGGCTTGTAACTGCTGGGGCTGCAATAAGATAATAAGAGTAGACACTGTACTTTTTGCATCTCTCTGAAGATCCATCTCGGCCAGTCTGAGAAAGGAACAAATAAAAACAATTCTCTCGAGAACTTGGGCTCATTATCACACATGACTCCTGTGTTTGCCATGCTTTCCAGTTGTTCTGATATTTAAGCTTATGAATTAGAAGTGAGGCCTAATTTCTGAGTGATGCATCAACAGCTCTCTCTTTTTTTTTTTTTTTATTAAAATGTTTATCAGGTGTCCTCAATTACAGAGGCATTAACTGACTTACCATTTTATCTGTGTGTAATACTGATGCTATTTACTATTTTTTAATTGTGATCAGGAGGATGTGCTAGAGGGGAGGTTTATTAAACTTGCAGATGTTACCAGCTCAGAGGAACCTGAATGCTGGATAGCAGGAGATTGAGGATGATTGAATATATGGTTTTGTTATAGGTATGTAACACTATTCCAAATACATGGCTCTAATAAACAGAGACAAGAGAAAAGTTAGGAATCATGCCTAAACCTGGGATGGAAAACAGCTGTCTAGGTAGAAATTAAATGGGAAAAAATCTTGGGCTGGTGCTCCAGAGAGGTTTTTCTTGGTGGCAGCAATATCAGGAATTTCAACCCTCAAGCTGACCTCCTGCTACCTCACAGCCATGGATCTGTTTCAAAACTCCCCTGTTGTTTTTCTCCATTCATTTTCAGGTGGATCAGCAGCTTGGCTGACAGATAGTGAGTTGCTGGAGGCATCAGCAGGGATATGGCACCAGTTGCTGAGATCAGACCTTTTGACAAGAATGTCACCCTGGGTAAGTTTAAAATAATGGTGAAGCTGCGGGTTTTCCATGCTGGGGGCAGATGGAGTAAGAAATTCTAACTATGGAAATGAAAACTTAGCTCAGCTCTTACAAAAAGCTTTTTCTTGACCATGGAATGTTGGAGCAGCATGGCTGGGGATGCTGCAAGAGACCCTGTGTGTGGGTCTTTAAAAGGCTCCCAACATGTGTTGGGAAACACCACGGAGGATTTTTCTGCCTGCAAGCAGGGAAACAGATTTAACTGATCTCTGGGGATCACTGCCAGCCCTGTGACTCATGGGCCTTAATTATTTGTAGTGCAAAATGAGTAAAATTAAAGGTTTCTCTTAAGATAAGAGGACTGAATTTTGAAGAGTCTACCCTTTTATTGCTCGTCACTTCAGTATAGGCAACTGTATTGGCTTGCTTGTGTTTGATCAGTATGGGGGAGAGGGAGACAGGGAGAACATTAATCATATCAAATTTCTCTCTCAGTATTTTGACAACAAGATGGCATTTAGAAAGAACTTGGGTCATACAATATATATCTGTCTGTCATTAAAAGAACCACTTTCCAAGCACTTTTATTAAGCATAGAGTTTACAACAAAAAAGTGTCAGTGTGACCCCACCTACGGCATTAATCCAACAAAGATATTCTTGATGGTTATCTTTATCTTGGTATGTCCCACTAGAAGATGCCAGTTTTGAATGAATATCCCTGTCTATTTCAATAGAAATTGCAGGACTGTTTTTTAGATTTTTATTTTTTCTTTTTTTTCTCTCTTTTTTTTTTTTTGACCATGGAGCTAGTTTGTAGAGGAGTATGTTTAACTGTTCATTTTAATGTCTGGGATGACTGGTAAATGCTGATGGAGAGAAAAATAGAGAAATTTGCAGCCACTGATTCTCCAGAACATTTGCTACACACCCAGTCTCTATTCTCATTCAATTATCACAACGATTTATCATAAAAGTTATTAATTGAAAATGTTAATCCTTACTGAGAAGACTTCTCAATCTTTGAAGCTGAGTGTTTTCATTTTGAGACTGTGCTGGAGTTTTCCTGTCCTCTTTGCTCTGGATCTTCATTTTTTAAAGCTCTGAAGGGACCTAAAATTGCCTTTCCTTTTTGTGTTGTCATTTGAATAAAGAACTGAGGGAGCTACAGGGTAGGAGCAAGGGCTCTGGAAGTGTACAAGCTGCTGTGTTTTCCTTCTTCATATTTACCACAGATGTGCCTTCCTCAGCTTCTGAAATTAGCAGTTCAGCCCTGTTCCTTCCTGATAGGCCCCACAGCACCCAGATCTTTAGTGCTGCTAGGAGAAGTCCTGCTCTTAGCAGGAATGATTTGCTTGGATAACTGTTTGGATTCCATGGAGACTGATGCCTGGCTGGAATAGAGAGGCAAAATGATGCTGCAAAGAGCCCTGCAGGACTGTTTATTCCCTTTTCAGACAGAATTGATAATTACTGCTCCTGGTGCTATAGTATATCACTCCTTTTAATTTGTCCAATAAACCACACATTGCCTTTAATTTCTTTTCCCATTCTTTTTGCTAATGAATGGACAAATTTATTTTCTTTAGGCCACACTGGTATTAATTCATGAAACCTTGTGTGTGCACCACCTAAAACCAGTCGAACTGATGATATTCAGCACAGACCAGGCTCAGATATTTTAAGCAGTTTCTGATAGAATTTGGGGGCTGGACAAACTCCATCAGGAGGAGATTATTGGTATGAAAATCCAGAGAGGCTGCAGTGTCCTGTATAATAGTCACAGCAGCTCCTTGCAAAGGCAATAGGATGTAGCTGATGGCAGATAGATCCCTCAATCTATGAATTTTAAAATGCAATATGAAGCATAAAACAATATATATCCACGAAAACTGCAATTTATCTGTGCTTTGTTGTCTTAACTCATGAAAAGACAGCAGTATTAGATCACATAAAGATGAAAACTGTGGTTTAGAATTTTCTTGGCTGGAATCTCAGACCAAGAGGCAAGTGTCCTTTAATGACAGCAGTCCATGTAAATTCATTACGTTCACTTAATAAATGAGGTGAGGAAACATGTCTCTATGCTTATTGCAGTTTTATAAATGCCAATTTCCAGTAAAACTTGGTGCTGTGATGATATGCTGAGGAAGTTAGACTCTGCTTTGCTGGTGAATCTTTTGAGAATATTGGTAGAAAGCGACTGCAAAGATTTCTCGAGGACAGGACAGAATTAAATATTGCAAAAAATTGGGGAATGGGTATTTTGTTGGTTGAGAATGGAGATACTGTGATAGAGAATTGGTTTTATTTTCTGTTGAAGAAATTTCACCTTGCATGCAAACCAGAACATCAGATTCCTCTGTAACTGAGTGTTTACAGCATTCACCTAGAACACAGGAAACTCTTCCAATAAGTGCTGTACTTGGAGCCTGCATATTCCAGACTTGAACTTAGCAGTCTTTCCTGGGAAAAAAAGAAAAAAATCAAAGGGAGCTGCTTTCTTTTTTTTTTTTTTTCTAGAGATGGGAGGAATATCTAAACACCCTTTTATTGGTGTGCAATAATTAAGTAGGAGTTTTCTTTCCTGAGAAGCCATATTAAATAGAAAAGCAAAAATAAATGATAACTAACCAGGCTATTCTAATACCATCTTCATAGCAACTGACTTACCTTATATTGCAGCAAGTAAGAAAATGAATGTCTGTACTTTTGGAGAGCAGATTTTACCCTGGGAAGCTCAGAGGTGAACAGGTGCCTGGGGTCCCCATAACAAAAACTGCATTTCCAGTAGCTTTGTGTACTAGTCAAGAAAATATTCTCTTTTTTGTGTGTCTGGGAGAAAAAAAAAAATGAATCCCAGCATGATGGGGATCTAGGATCCCCAGGAAAGGAAGAGCAAAGCAGCACCAAAGGGCTGGGACTGCTGCACCCATGGTGGCAGCCAGAGCAAGGGGGGAGGATTTGTTTGTTTAGGCACAGGCTACGAATTTACCTCTGCCACTTTGATTTAAAGAAAATAAACTGTGCTTCTGCCCACAACTACATAATTACATTGTACTCTAATATCTCTCGACTTCAAAATGACAGCTAAAGCAGATTAAAGCTGTTTACAGCCTATGGGAAGTAGTATGGTGCCTGCTGGCAATATTTCTTTCTCGCTCAGTAACCAAAGTCCGGTCATAAATCTATATTCTTCTTCAAGGAGGAAGGCTGTGATTAAAGGATTCCTCCTACAGCTGTGGCTTGGTGATAAGAGCTTTATGTTCAGACCCTCCTAAGCAACAAAAAGGAAAAAAAAATCATTTTTCATTAAGTTAGCTACTCTAATTTGGATGGGAGGGGGAGAAGCAGACAAGTAGTTTGGTCAATGACTTGCTGTAGATTTGTATACAGTATTTCTAAGCAGCAACTGGGATTAGAGAGATAGACTACAACCCCTATACCACCTCATGGCACTGTGATAGTTTTCTCTGGAACATGGATATTGTGAATTTAAAGGAGTTTCTATTTTGAACACTTGTGAGCTGTCCTAGCCCTATGCCCAAAAAGCAGGCTTACCCAGCTGAAAAACTGCAGGCAGGAACCCGGGACTTGTCCTGCAAACCAAACACCCCTACGGAAGGAGAATGAAGGAGAAGGAGAAGAAAGGAGGAAGAAACCTGAAAACTCAGAACTGCTTCTGTGCTTTTGTCTTCAGCTGAGACCTTCATGGAGACCGCAGGAGGGACTCTCAGGGGGCCAACTGAGAGGACTTCAAGCAAAGATTTGAAATGTTCAGAGCCATGCCAGACATTGTTTGATCAGGCAGAACTTCAATGCTTTTGTTAGGACTTTACCACTGGAAAAGTAACACGAGTGCTGAAAGCACCAAAACAAAACCCAGCAACCCCGAACGCAGCAATTCTGATGCAGGTTTTGCTGGGTTTGAACGTTTCTGATGACAGAGCACAGCTTGATTAGAGTAGGGAGGCTAATTAAATTATACACCAAAATAATTGTGGGAATAATATGGTGCCTGGTAGAAGAAACAGGAACAAGCTCTAATCCCTCAGTAGCTCAAGACATGAGTTATCTCACTGTGGCATATGCCCCCAGTTATGCTTTTCAACTTAGCAGTGACAAAGGGTGCAGTCACAGATCCAGTGGCACGTTTTTTTATTTTCTTAATTTTTAAATTAGAATATATTTATATTAGAATCTTTTGCTAGTAGTAAGTTTTCAGTGTTTAATTTGCATAATAGTGCTGCGCAAAATGGGATGAGGGTTAATCAAAGGATTTTATCACTCTTTTTAATTATATTCATTATGCTGGAATAAGATGTAAATTTTCATTTCACCTTGTTAGCTAACGTTTTTCACCAAAAGTTTGGATTTGCAAATCATCTGGCACTTTTAATAGGAGCAGATGCTAGTGATTTTGAAGAACCTAAATGCCTCAAGTATGGTAGACATTATTAATTTGATTGATATGCAATTTAATACAATTTAGCAATTATTAGTGCCATTTAACATCGATGTGGATATTCAGAGGGGTAGCCTATAATCAAGAAGAGCAGTGCAAGAAAAAGAAGGTTGGCCCCCCCCCCCAGATCTGCTTCTGAATAGGTGTTACTTTTAAGCTCGCTACAGTAAACACTCTTTCCTTCTCCCCATCAAATTTTTAGTCACAGCTATCACCTGGAAGGTTATTTTCCAAAGGCATATAGTTATCTCACTTTCAGAGAGGCAAACAGTAAACTCTCTCTTAGCCTGCAGACATTTACCAACAGTGTTTTATATGTTACGTTTATAACTCTTCCAATCGCAGGCAAGCCAGCTGAAAAACATACCTGCTAATGGAAAAGGACTATTAAAGCACTGCAGTGCACTCACCTAGCACTAAGCCAGCTGCACAGAGCCCTGCCATAAATCACACGTCAGTGATTACCTTGCACCGGAATCACTGCCCAAGGAGCCGGCAGGGAGGCTGTGCCCTCGGGATGAGAGCTCCATCCATTTGCACAATGGCCTCAAGTGTGTTCCCTGGGTTCACGTTAAACAAAGGCAAAAGGCCTTTTGGATATGCTGAACTGGCTGATTTCTTTCTGGAATGGCAATGAGGTCACTGTTTTCCATGGCTTCCTGCTGCCACAGAGTGATTCCTGGAGTAAGGACAGGCTGGGCTTCCCAGCCAGGGATAAACCTGAAGGGAGAGGGTGGTGGCAACTAGGATGGCCTGGGTCTCTCTTAAATTGCAAGGAATCAAAACTTGGTGTGGCACAACCCACCCTGGCAGGGTGATCTATAGCAGCTGCAAAGAGAAGGAGAGTGTCAGTGTCTCAACCATTGCTTTATGCCTGAGTAAAATAGTGTGGCTTGGGCTGCACAGTGAGGAAATTAGAGGGACAATGAGGAATGTGTGCCTAATCCAGGGCTCTTGAGGATGTGCAGTGGTAACAGGGAATGTGGAATGCAGGTGAGCAGAGGGGACTTGTTGGGCTATCTGTGAAATGTCAGCTCTGCTGAGTAAAGTTGGAGGAGGGCAGGAGGGGAAGTCACCCCACTCACGTTTTCTACCTGAGAAGGACTTGCATGTACCTGAAGTTGGAGATAAAGCAGACAACAGTTCCTGACACCAGAAAATCTGCAACCATTAACAGATGAAACAATTTTTTAAACAAATCCACTGTTTTTCCTTCACTAACGCAGTTCTTCATGATCTTTGCAAATTGTAAATAAGTGTTTAATAACTGTCTGCTTAATGCTTCGATGGCATCGATCTGACTCCACACTTGGCTTGATTTAGGCACTGGCAGATATTTTATCTACTTTGTTATTCTTCAGCCAGATTCAGGAGGATAGTTTCCTGCTCCTCAGAAGTTCATTTTTTACATAAAAACCCAAGCTGATTTCTACCCTGCTCCCCTGGGATGCAGCCCCCAAGACTAAAGACTTTCTGATACACCAGGATTTGCAGAAGCACAGAGGCAGAGACAGGCTGCAGGAAGAAATCAGGATTCCCCTACTCCCAAAAATAGGATTCCCTTGCTCCCTCACACACATGAGAGGAATGAGTCAAAGGACTTCAGCGAGGAATGAGAAAGCTTAGTGGAGGTATGTGAAGATTTTGGGTTCAAGGAACCAAACTCTCCTAGAAAGCCTAAGGGAAAACATCCAATGTGAGGGTCCCAGGGCACTGAACACCCAAAGCAAGCCATGCTGCACCTCAGACTCTCCTTAGCTCCTACTTGCAAACAGTACAATTGCATTTGCCGTGGCTTTTTTTTTTTTTTTTGGTGGGCAGTTGACCCTGTCACAACCAAAGCAATGATTGGTACACTGACCTGGCAATGTCAAAAATAGGGGAAATAATGGAATTGTTTAAAAGATGTTGAAGCCAAAGCCCAAATGTAGAATGGATAGGTGAAATTTTGGGGTTTAAGTATGAGCAGGTACTTTATGGCATTATGCTCTAATAAAGCATTTAAAGATAGTCATGAATCACAGTAAGTAATTTTATGCTGAATGATTGCAAAGCATAGAAATGTTCCCTCTCTCTCTTTTAAGTGTAAAAATTTCTTCTCTAAAGGCCATATATTCCTTTCATTCCTGAAATGCAGCTTCTATTGATGCCAGTTTATGGTTCTGAAACTTTGGCTGAAGATTAAGAAGGAAGGCATAAGAGAGACCTTTATGGGTTTTTGTCTTCTAACAATTTGAATCAAATACTTTCCCAAGAAAATGTGTTTTACATGTATTTTAAATTCCTTTTTTCACAGTAATGTCTCTTTTTCTAGGAAGCTTGCATTTTGAAAATGTTGTGACATATTACATTAATTGAATATACGGCCTCAGAAACTAGGAGAACCTTTTAAATTGCACTGAATGCATCTGAGCAGGCTGGAGGCTCAATGCATAATTTCCAACAGAAAAAGGGGGAAAAAACCCACCATTTCTCATTAAAAGCAAGATCAGTAACACAAGAAAGCAGCAGTATCACTATCTTTTATCCATTAAATGAACTCCTGTCATTGCAATTCCAAGAGTTTTTGAAAGAGAAATCTCAACCTGACAGGCTATTCCAGTTTACAGCGAAGCTCTTGATGCCCCCTAATTATAGATCTTCTTCATACAGTTATTATTTTGGAGCACAACTATGACATTAAGATAGACACATGAAAACACAGACCTTCATTAAATAATTATGTATCCATGTTCCTCTTTCTAGGCATTTCTTACTGGTTTTCATTTTGACAACCTCTGTAGTGGTGTTTTTTCAGCTGATCACATTTTCTGTCCCCATATGAGATTGCTCTTTCCATGCAGAAGATGCAGGAGCAGAATGCACACCTCAGTTGCACTTGCAAGGCTCCTCAGTGCAGTGACCGCAGAGAATTCCCTCACAAAATCACTTTTTAGGACAGTCAGATGTTTTCCTCATGCAGTTTCCCATGGGCAGCTGAAGTTGGGCTGACAGGTCACAGCAGCCTGGTGGGGTGGTCCCACTCCTGTCCCCCTGCCTGGAACTTCCACTGCTTCCCTTATGCTGGCTCTCACCTCCTGCCCCTCTGTGACTGCTGGGACAGCCCAATATCAAAAATATCCACCCTCAGTAACAATGCAGAAACGTGTGTGGGAATTTTACTGATTTGGCTGGTCCAGAGACACTCCAGTGCTGGTGGCCTGCAGAGGATCCTATGGAGCACGGAGAGGGGATGGGAAGAGGGGCAGGGCCACAGGAAGGCAGCTGTGGCACTCACCTATCTCCCTGTGAGGCTGGCAAGCAGAATTCTGAATTGTGCATCAAAGGATGGGCAAGACAAATGATATCTCAGCAATGTAGTTATATTTTAAGCAGTCTTATCTAAATGAAAAATAACCTCCAGCCTGCAAGAGCTTGGTAAGAGGAGCTTCAATGTTGGGTGTGAGCCTGGCAATGAAGGAGCTGTTTAGAACCTTATTGACAGCATTTGCATAGACATGGTGCTTGTGAGATTGCAGTTTGTCACTCGCTGTGTGCATGTCGTTTTTTCTTTTAGATCTGTGACAAAGTAAAATGATGAAGTGATAAGTTTCGAAAGCTGGTATTAATGACGGGTTGTGTGAATTCATCATTGTACAGAAGGGCCTCCTTAAATATTGTGAATGCAGAAAACTGAAGAGCATTTTTGTAGGTCCCTTCTCCCAGTTCCATCACCTGGTTAAGTTTAAATTGCCCAAACCCCTGTGGTACCCTAGTAAGGTTTTCCTGCATGAAATGTCATTATTGTGCACAGTGCAGCCCCCATTTTCTCACTTGAAGTATTTGATTCCTTTACCCTGGTATTAGTCAGCTGCTAGAAACGTCACAGAAACTTATCTTTTTTAGTGCCTAGACACTTTTTCTTTTCACCTCATTTTTTGTGGTGAAGCAGCATCACCATCAGCAGTTTTTAGTAAACCTATCAGAGGACTTTTATCGGGGAAGCTTAAGAAATGAGAGAAGAAGAAGGAAAATAACAATGAGAAAATAAATCTGAGTTTGTCTCACTGTAATATATTTTGTTGGTATAAGGCCATGTTCTTTAGCACTCTCAGAGTCTAGAATCTGAAAACGTGGGAGGGTGAACTCCAGTGAAAAGCTGCTGTTGGCACTGTTGTGGATGTTTGGTCACTGGGATACACTTTGTATTGGTGGCTTTCATTTGACTCCTATGCTTATAAAATGCTTATAATCACAACAGGAAAGATGTTATCCCATATGAGTAAAAATTATTACTTCCTTTTTCTAGAATCTGTGGTTTTGTTAGTTCAAACTTTCTAACCCTCAGCAAAACAAACTTTCCCTGTTAGTGAAATAAGTTGTGGATTCAGGCATGGCAAGACTTGTGCACTTGGAGCGCCCAGTCCTTCTCAGATTGCTTCACTTGGCATGAAAGTCTGTGCCAAAGGGTGGATGGCTTTTCCAGCATCTATTGAAATGATTTGAAATGAAAAGATAATTTCTAGCGTTTAACAATATAAAATCATAACCTAATTATTTATAATTCCCTTTTTATATTTATGATACTATATTAATAATGAAGAACTCATTTAGCATTAATATGGATGTTCTAAGTAGTATTTCCCCTGTAATTTATCGCTCATTAATGTATCATTATTAGAAAGTATTTCCCTCTAATGTTTTAGTGTTGATATAAAACTCAGGATACGGATAAGTTGAGATAAGAATTTACCTTTGCAGCCAGCTAAAGACAGAGTGAAGGTTATTTTCATAGACTGATTTTTCAATTTGAAAGGGGATAAGTGAAGAGCAAAATCTAATACTTCTCACATGCACCTGACACTCCTGGTAGAGAGAAAAAGGGAGCAAACCCCATATTGGCCCTGGAATGAATCAGTGCTGTGGAACACACAAAATAGTGGAGCAATTAAATTTGCATTGCGGTTGACACCATGAATGGTTCCAAGCATCAGCACTTTATTGTTCTTCCATACAACCTTTGATAGCCTTCATCTGACATGCATGGCACCTGTGTGCCCTCTGTCCCCTTCTGTGGCTGGTCAGTACACCTCAGCATTCCATGCTTCTCTACCTTCACTGCAGTTCACGTGTCCTGTGCAGTTGTAGCCCATTAGGGACGAGGCTTGGCCACAGCCCCATTCCCAGTCACCCCAAACTGGGTGCCTACAATTCTCACTTTTTTCCTTTTCAATAAATGCCATGTCTACCATCCTTCTACAGGGCCCTTGCAGAGGGAATAGCCAAACACACTACTAGTATCTTTTTATGTAGGCTCCACTAACTCTGGAATGCATCCGTGCACTGACCTTAATTCCTCAAACTTCACTGCATAACATCAATATTCACACACCTACACTTATCCAATATTAACAATATCAATGTCTATACAACCTTATATAACATTGTACAAGAATAAGCTAAAGGCTATATATTACAAAATCAACAGCTATATAATTTTACCAGGAGCTATGCAACTTTAACAACATCAATAAATATGCACCTTCATAAAGTAACACCCAAAGATAAGATAAAGTCTATGTGTTCCCATCACCCACGTATTTAACAGCTACCACTCAGTACATTAATTCGAGTGGGGTGACAGTGGACAAACCCCCCATCATGTAAACTGCAATCAGAATGAATAATGAAAGTTATTGAATTTAAAATGCTATTTATTTCCTCAGAAGTTTAACCTAATATAATCCCATATTTTCAGCAATTTGACTAATTTATCTTGCATTGATGTCCTCTTCCTTCCAATGACATCATTTTTGTCGCCTTTGTGAAGGACTGAAAGGAAGTCTTAATTTATTTTTCAGTTCTGTTGTGGCCATATGCCCATTCCAACAGACTATAATAGACCTGTGTTTTAGAAGATTAACTGAAATACAGAAATGAGTATTACTTTTTTCCTGTATTCAACCTGTTGTTCTGATATTGCTGCAGTTTTCCTGAGCCAAATTCTCTACTGTTAAGCCCTGGCTGCATGGCTGTGTGAGAGCAAGTTAAATCCTTCCACCTTTAATGGTATTATTTCAGACAAGTTTTAAACCTTTCCAGCTATTTGTAGTGCTCTTTTCACTAAGTGAGGAGTCATGATGATTTCCTGTCATGAGAACAATGTTGCTGTCCTTGGCATCTCAGCCTTTGAGGGTCAGTGAGAGCTGTGAGCAGCGGTTGCTGCAGAGCCCAGGGTGTTTTATAGGAGCTGTGAAAGTGCTCAGGAATGCCAGAGTACAAAGCAGACAACACCTAGGGCAGCTGTGGGAGCCAAAGGCAGCCTCAGGTGCTCCCCACGGGGACAGGTGCTGAGAAATCTGAAGGGTCAGCATGTGATCACAGTGTGTGGTACAAATCCATGGCTGATATCCCTAGGAACAGCTCATGCCTGTCTTTCTAAACAGCACCAGGAGCACTCTGAGTTTGCCAGGTTGAAGGGTACAGTTTGTCCTGGCAGGGTCAAATCCTGGTCCCAGGGCTGTTCTCCACACTGCCGTGGATGAGTGGATAGTTCAGCACTCCCTGTGAAACTCCCACAGCAGAGCCTTGGGCCGTGGATATTCAGGACTGTGCAGCAGGAGAGGAACCTTCAGGCTGCTTTTGGACCCCAAAAGTGGTGGTTGTCTGGAAGTTACCTGGATGTAACAGCTAAGCTGCATCCCAATAATATGAGTTGTAAGGGATTTGTCAAGCTCTAACCATGCATTTCGTAAGCATGCTGCAGGGATGGGATAGAGGGACACCATGATCTTGCAATATATTCCCAGCAGAGAAGAGTTTCATGTCCCACTATAAATGACTTATCAAAATGCCTGTGTATCACTTATACCTGCATGGAGTTTAGTATGAATGGTTTGTGAGACACTTACACTTTGTCAACAACCTCTACAAATGCATTTACTTTAAGTGTTGAACATTTCATTATAAAAGGCTCACAGAACATATCTATAACCTTGATAACTCCATTCACTTTGTTAGTAATGGCTCCTTGAACACTTAAAGCACAACAATAGCCAAAATACACATAAATATTTCATTGCAAATCTATTGTTATTTATTTATAACATGCTCACCAAAAGCATTACAGGATATTTATTAAACATTTATAGATTATTCTTGCTACAACTAGTATGTGATATAAATTCATTATTCATCTCACAGAAAATCATTGCTGGGCATCCCTTAAATATTAAGTTGTACCAAGAGGATTTGGGGTCTGCAGAATTTGAAGAGATTAATTTTAACCATGCGCAATTGAGATTCAGCTTAGTGTTTATTTTTGTTGAGTTAAATGAAAGAGGAAATTAGTAAGCAGAAGAACAACCCTCAGTAACCAGAGTGAGGGAATGGTTGCCCTGACCCCCCTGGCCATTTGCCATGCTCTGTCCTTAAGGTCTGCCAGTGGCTGCACACCAAACTCGTGGGACTGCAAAAGCTTCTTTTCTCACAGATGTTCTGGTGGGTTGGATGTCATTTTTTTCTGGATCTAAGAATTTGGAATGAAGCCTGTTCTCTGTAGACATAGTTTTTTTTGTTGGAATCCAAAGTGCTGGGAAATCGCAGAATATTAGGTCTGTAAGCTAAAATTTAGAATTAGAGACAGGGTTTGGCCTGAAACCTTGGGAAAGGCTTCCAAGTTTAGGTGCTAGAAGTGAGAATGTAGATTTATAACTTAAAGCAGAGTGTGTGCAGTGGAGGAAAGTTTAGTTTTAGAGCTTAAAAGTCATAGACAAAGCAAAAGTAGTTGCAAAGGTTAGTAAAAAGTTTTAAAATGTAGTATTAGAAGTTTGTGTGTCAAGAGGTGATTGGTTAAGAAAGTTCACACTGTAATAACATGAATTAGCTTAGTATTGGTTTAATAACATAAATGTCTAGTTGACAGAATTTTATTGGCCCATAAAGCCTTAAATAGTTTCATAAGCAGAAATCTTGTGACTTCTTTGCCATACTGGTAACATCTGTAAGAAGGATCCATCCTCTCTCTGCCTCTGTAGAAGATAAGAAAAATAAACTGCACTTTCTCACAAAACTCAGAGGTCTCATTTCTCTGTTTCGAGAAGAAATCCCCACACACGAAACGTAAGGTGTAAAACTGTTGTGTGAGAAATCATAAACTCACAGTTTTTATTTGATCTGAATTATTTCTCTGTTAGTTTCCAGTACCCCAAGCTCATTCACTTCCTTGAAGAGTGGGCAAAGTGCACAAACTCCTGTGCACATGAGCACTTGTGGGTGTGTGAATTTCGGAAGAGCAAACAAATTTGGATATGTGGGTTTTTTCCCAGTGCTTTATCTGATGCCTCCAGCATACAGACAGGAATCAGGAGACTTTTAAAATTGTTCCTGTTTTACAGAGAGGCTGATCTAGGATTTTGATTCAGATGGCATTTGTACAATGGTTCAATAATGCATATGAATTGTTCTTTTTCCCTGTGTAAAGTTGCTTGAATGTTCAAGTACAAGAGCCCATCTCAGGTTGTTGACAAGATGCTATCAGCATATATCTACCTATTCTCTGACACAGCTTCCTTCAGCACTTTGCTATTCAATCACTAAATAGATGGGGTAATTTAAACTCTTATCTAGCTTTCAGGAGAGCTGGATTCCCCCAAAACAAGCACATCATTTTACTGAAATAACCATGTGTATCTGAACAGCACAGTTTTATATCTGTTAAATTATTCCTTGTTGTTTTTCTTTTAGTGCATCTATCCATCTATTCTCAAGTAACAGTTCTTCATTAATAATGTCTTTGTGCTACAAGTTATTTCTCCTTTTTTGTTCTAAATTATTACCCATTTAATTAATTTTCCTCTAATATAAAGGGAGGATAGAGTTGAGTGTTTTTGCAAATGAGGGCGTGTAAGTAAAGAGCGAGGATAATATCTCAAACACATTTTCTCCTGGTCTCATGGTGTTTGCAGAACGTTTGATTTGTTGCTAATACAGCTGGGTACACCACCACCTTATTTCTTTAGGGGAAGATGTTAAAATATCTGTGAAGTGGTAGAAGTACCTGCTTTTATTTGGTACTCAGAGTCTCCATTGCAAACTCATGTAAATATGTTGCAGACTTGCCCTGTTGTGTCACTGCCACACCCCTACAGCATCCAAACCTCATGGGCAGATGGAGAACGGGGTGTGTGGGGCAGAGTCCCCATGACACCTGACCCTCTGACCAGTGTGGGCCTGCAGTATGTGTTTGCCTTCTCAGTAATGTTTATTTTGCAGTTCTGGAATTATTTTGCTTAGCCCAGTGGTGGAATGAGAAAACCTGCTTCCACTGAGGAGGGAAATTCAGTAGACACATGGCTGCACAATTTGTGCTTTCTCTGTAGAGCCACAGAAACTCTGCAGAAATGGTGGTAGAACGTGCAGTGCCTCATCTGTGTCTGAGGCACTGCTACCTGCCCTCAGTGCAAGGACAGGCCAGTGTCACTTGAAAAAGCCACTTGTCCATACCCTTCTTCACTGATTTACATCTGGATCCGGGGGATCTTGGGAAGGCAATTCTGTCACTGCACTTTATTATTTTGAAGCTGTTTTGCTTTGGAGGGGATATTTGTTTCAAAATTCTTCTCACATACTGTTTTCTTAAGCATGTAACAGAAGCAACACTTTGTAAGAAATCTTTGATTTGGCTTTCAGTATTTCAAGCGTCTGTTTCAGTGTTTGTGTTTTGGCCATGAGATTCAATATAAATCTAATAACACAGCCTGGCGCAATTTGTTGCAAAAATCTATTGGTACAATGATCACTTTTAACAAGTGCTTTTTCTTCAAAAATCAGTGAAGCTGTTTCATTTTTTTTTTTTTTTTGGCATTTTCAGATGCTCATTAGTGTCTTCCTCAGGGGTCTAAGACGGTCATTATTAAAGAATGAGTTCTCAAGAGAAAAAGGCTCTGCTGCCAGAAGCCAAAAAGTGACAGGAGTTCAGCAGTTGCTAGGTGAGTCACTTATTGAGGTGCTGCATGGATAAATTAGCTTTCAAAGTGTTAAGTTGAACATGTAAAGAACACAGATGTCATGTGGCATATTCTCCAGAGGTTAAATTTAGGTTCTGCTGCCAATTTTAAAAGGAAGGAAATGTCAGCTAGTGTAGAGCTGGGGTGGAGGGTTTGTTGCTTGTGCAAATTCCACTGACATTGACATTAACTGACTCTGGAAGATAAACTATGGATCTGCTCTAGCTGTCCATGATTTCATTTGTATTGCTTGTTAGTTCTCCAGTTTGTTCCAGCACAATACCAATTTGCTTCAGTTGACTTGACAAGCTTTTGTTTTGTGCCTCTTATTTCTCTGGAGATAATTTATAATCCCAGATCCATCCCTTCTGTGATTGCACAAACAGACAGGTATTATTTGTGCTGTTTGTCAGCATTGGGAAATGACATAATATTGAAGCAGTAAGTGTACAAACCTGGATTTTAGCAATGTGAGATTTACATGTGAGTGTCTATGATACAATGAAAATGTTAAACTTCAGAAGAGTCATAGATATTTTATTTTTGAAGAGAATTTTTTTCAAAATGAACACAGAGATAAAATTTTTTTAAATCCTATTTTTTACTTAAAATTTTGGGGTTTTTTTTACCTAAACATAAGACATCTATAGGTTTTCTTAAGATATAAGATTCTTTGGAAGCTCCTTTGTAGACTACACCGATATTTTCCTGTAATGGTGACAGCTAAGCCTGTTAGTGTTGTTTTGAACTCACTTGAACCTGCTGCTTGATGCCCTCTCTTTCTGTTCTGGGCTTTGTCCAGCTCCCACCTTAGTCAGTGGGAGATGTCACATTTACTTAATTAGGAACTGGACCATGCCTTGCCACCCCCACCAATTGCTGTTCTAATTGAAAGCATCCCTAGAGCTGCTTCCATCAACAGTGTTCATTTGTGTGGTGTTCTCAGGAACAAATCATTCTAGTTATTTAATTAAGGCAATATTGAAATAAAACTCCCTTTAGGAGTGGCTGGGGGCCACTTGTGCCGAGCCCTGTGCTGGTGTTCACAGTGACATGGAATGAAAGGCTTGCTGTGCTCCCTGTGGCACCATCACCAAACCAGCCCATGCTTACGTGCAGATGTGTGAATATTTTCTGTATTTTTCATGGGTTTTAACCCATTTGCTCTGGCTTTCATGACTCTTAAGAGACCTGGCCTGTCTCGAGCACTACAATCCCACATTCCCCACATCCAAGCTTGTGCTTTGCCTGGACACAATAAAGCATCAGTGGTGTCTGAGTAAATTTTATTAAAATGCTGCACTCCTGTACAGCAGTATCTGGATGCAGCTGCCTCTTCCCCTGAGTCTGAACCCCACCAAATACAATTTGAATGTTGCTTTTCATCCTCGTAGGTAATCACAGACCCAAGGCTGCAACCCAGCAAGCAGCAAGGGAGGAAAACCTATTCCAGACTCCACGGAGGTCACCTTTTTGATAAAAGCACAAAACAGCTAATTAAATTAATGTAATAATTGTACCTAGCCAATTACCTATTTCCTACCTGTACTGTGGTCTTAATGAGCTGAGCTAATGAACTATAATGTAATTAATACCTGGGGAGGGAGGGGGAGGAATAAAAGAAATGGTAGTTTTCATATATGCCAGCCTCTTTGGTAATGGCAGGGGGGAAAAAAGTTCAAGATTGTTGAAAGGAAAAGGTTTAGTGAGGGAGAGAGATTTCAGACTTGAGTCCTGCTGAGGCCCTGCCTGGAATTCTGCACCTGAAAAATTTCCCTGTCATTACAGAAATACTTAAAAGAATACTCATTAATGTTTTCCTGAGATCATTCTTGTAACACCTGTGAAGGAAAAGGATGATTTAAATGAAACTGCAGATCTAAGGTGCCCTTGAGGAGTTTCCTGTCCTAATGAGTATCTTGCAGAAACCTCAACCATGTTTCTGGTGCATCACAAAGGCTTTTTGGTGTTGTCTGATTTTGCCATTGGGTTTGTGGCACATTTGGCCAGCACCCTGTGGGAGCAGTGGGGGGTTCTTGGCAAACATGGAGCTGCTCCAAGGCTCTGGCTTTTATATCCACTGGGGTACAATGACACAGGTTACTGAACTTGGTGATGGAGCCGTCATATGGAGACTGCTGTAGTAAAGTACTAAAAGGCATAGGGAGAAGGAAAAGCAAAATTGAGACTCCAGCTGTGAAAATTCAGAATTGTTTTCTCTGAATTAAGTTATGCTGAAGCTATTAGGGAGCCAGTACAATAGATTCATTAACTGTACCATCCCAGAGCTGCTCGAAAGCAATTCACGTTTCAACTTTAGTATCTTAAAATCCAGCACTGGCTTTAATTATTAATAGGCTTCATGCTATTATCATTTGCTTGCACATATACATTAATCATTACATGGATTTGCTAATTTTTTGTTTTGCTCAAAAATAAATAAATAAATGGTGACAAGATGCTCAGAACCCTCAAGAGAATATGTTCCCCTCTGATGGGCAAGTAACATCTGCGGGCATTTCGCTGGCTTAATAGCGTGTCTGTCAGAAACTTGGTGATTCAGAAAATTTACTAGCACTCACCTAATGATTAATTAGCCTTCTCTGTAAGGAATGGGGTCTCTTCATTATGCACATTGTCACTAACAGTTTCATCTGTTTGCTGTAACACGTATGCTGGAGACTTAATAAGTGGAATTCCAGTAACACAGTCTGGCACTGTGGGCTCGAGTCTGGTCTGGCCGGGACCAAGCGTGGCAAAATAAATATATAGGGATAGGTGTGAAGGAGTGCCCCAAAATAGAACTTTAATGGTGGTAAAATAACAGACACAGGGACCACTCAGTCCAAGGGACAGCATCCAAGGCCCCGGGGTGTGGCTGACATAACAGTGTGGGGTCACTGCAGGGCAGGGGTCCAATCTCGAACCAGGACAGGGACGTGACCTCCTGTGTCAAAGGTCCCAAACCAACAGAGAACCAGGAGCAGAAGCATGGACTACTTTGGAATGGTCCCATCAGCATCCTTTCAGTATCCCACCTCCCATGGTCTCAGGTTGATGGTTTCTGTATAAGCTACCTAGGCTAAGTTATCATCCATCACAGCTAATTCAGTTGCCACATTCCAGTAGTCAAGAAATAAGTTCAGGTTATTTTTGTGAGCAGAATTGCCATTCGGCCCTAAATATTTAAGGAAGTCTTCAAGGGTTTTAATCAACACAGGTCTGTGTGGTATTCTAGAAAAAGTGTTTTGTGTGAATAACAATACTGTAGGACATTAATTTTAACTAAATTTAGTTGGCTGGAAACACTCTATATTAAAGACAGAGATAGGAATTATTTTAACAGAAATAATAATTCATTTATTAGTAACATGGACTATCTGAAAGTGTTTTTTTAAAGACAATCTTATTTGTAAGGCATGTTAAGCATTCCACTTGGCAAACCCTAGGCACAATATTGTGTTTCATATGGTCTTCAGCTGTGAGTATGGGGTCCTTAATGTGCTGAAGGAAAAGGTCAAACTGACACTTCAGGATTTAAACCAAAACAATTTATCATCTGCACACAGATAAGGGAAAGATTTGTTCTTGGGGTGAATATATCCAAATATGGCACATTTCTTAAGAAAATCTATGCTTTTTAAATTATCACCCACTTTGAACTCTAACTTTGAGCAACTCACAGCACCTGTGTCTCAGGAGCTCTGTTAAGGTTGATTGTTCACACCTGATGCAGATCCCCCACACAATGCCTCCACCACAGGCTAAATTTGCCAGAGAATTGCCAATTAAAGTTGATTTAACTGGTGGCAGCAGCTGAGCCCCCTCAAGCCAGAGCAGGTGATGATTGTGGCTGTCCCATATTCCATCCTACATGAGGGCTGCTATCGCCTTGGAGGAGGAGGATGGAGTTGCTGGTTGTGTTCTTTCCTTTTGAATCACTCTGTGTGAGAGATGAGTATTTGCCATCTTAACTTCTGCTTTTCCTCTCTACCTTGGAGGGAGGGTAAGTAGCACCAGCTGTAGGAAGGAGATGTGTCCAAAGTAGGTTTGGGGTTTTGGGAGGATGTTTTTTATGGTGTTATTATTAAATGACGGAGGGAATAATTTCTTTTGCTCTGCTGAAAAGCTGAAAGGCTTTACCCCTTGTGTCTGTGTGTGTAGATGGCTGCCCAGCCACCTTTGCTGCTCTTGACCATGTTCTGGTCACTTGCAGTCATCCCCCATTCCATCATTCCCTTTGGTGCTTCTTGCAATCACATCAACCAAACAAGCCAAGGATGTGGTTTAATGCCTGGGGTCCAAGGCACAGCCCAGGTTCTGCTGTAAGGGATCCTACCTCTGAGGCAGGATTTGAATCAAAAGACAAGAATTACCCCACGTGGTCTCTTTGTTTATCCTTTTGGGATTAGTAAAGATAAGAAGGCTTCTAGAATGCTGTAAACACAGGCCTCAGAAACAGGAAACAATAGAAAACTTAAAATTAAGCTGCAGCTGCAAAGTCTGAAAGTAGAAGAGTTACAATAATATAACAAGCAAGGACATGAAATAATAGCTTCAGTCTTGGGCTTGGCTAAGATAGACCTTAAGACTGCAGAAAAATATGCAAAGCAAGATAGTAGAAGGTTTTAAGCTTAATAATGAAGTATTGTAACTAGAGGGCGTACAAACAAGCATGGTGTGAGGCAGGTGTACGTGTGCTCTTAGTGACTGGCTAAAACAATGTCTGTAAGCTTTGGCAATAAGCTATTGGCTAAAATGCTTTTTAAATGATCTGCAGCAAAGAAATCTTTGGCTGTTGTTGGCAAGATGTGAGCTGTTGGCATTTTTTTGTTGTCTCAACCCTGTAATGAGATTGATGCCACAATAAAAACTCGAGGCATGTCTCCCCACAGGCCCGTCCTGTTTGTGAAAAGGAAATCCCAGGACATGTCCCATAATTGCACTTTCCTCTGAAAAGCAGAAAAAGAACCACACAACCTCTGTAAGAGCTTCCCTAAAGCCAACTAAGTTGGCCATGATGTGACCTTCTCCTTGGGGGAAATAAAGAGGAGACTTGGGACATCCCATTGACCCCAGTGGCACTGGGGGCACTGCAGTCCTGCCTGGTTGGTGTCAGGAAATGGAGAGGAGGCTTCAGCCTGGAAGAGGACCCAGACTTGCTGGGGAAGCTGAAGTGGTTCAAGAATAGACACGTGTAAGATATGCTTCACCTTTCTAAATTAAAGGGCTCAGTTGACTAATTTGAGGGTTTTTTCAAAGAATAAGATAAAATCGTCCTCTGCTATAAAATTAATATATTCCAGAATTTTTGTGTCAAATAAGTTTTAGTCTTGGAACGAGTTTGTTTGCAGAAGAAATCAGTGGTGTTGGTTGTGGGGTATTTTGTTTGTGGGGTTGTGGGGTTTTTTTTCTCTGTATATCCAATAAGGAAGCAGAAAAATTCCATGTGGCTTGCATATCTAATTAAAACTATTCAGCACAGCTTGAATTTACAATTTTGATTTCTTGCAGTAATCTACTTGTGAACAATCAGGAGGCAAGGAGTTATTCATAGAAACTGTTGAGTAAATAATTTTCAGATAATGAAAACATTCAAAAAAGTCAAGATAGTTAATTAGTGAGCAGAAGAAATTAAATTAATTGAATGAATAATTCATAATGAATTATTTGCCCAGCTCTATTTTACATAGTGTGGAAGGTCTGAAGAAGAGCCAGTGTTTGAATTACCTCCAAACAGAAAACCACATCTCTATTTCTGCTGTGTTGAGGTTATTTATTGATGTGTAAAAACAAGCTGGGTGAGCCAGTCTATTTAATCATCTTACTCTTTTTGCTCTGTAACGTGAGTCATGCTGGATTTGAGACCATAGATGTTTTGCTTGCAAACTTGCAATAGGGAGTATGTGTTACAGGGTCCTTTGTTGTTTTTTGTTGGGTTTTGTTTGTTTGCTTTTTTAATAAATTTAAATAGTGTGAGAGAAGCATGATTAGAGCTGAAAATGCTCTGTAGAAGCTATAAATTAAGTATATGCTACTGTAGCAATGGTTGCAGTTGACATATGTCACAGCCTTGGCAAAGTAGTCCTGGATAATTTCATTTTATTAGTGAACAGAACTGTGTCCAAAAGATTCTCTGGTGCAGCTAAAATTGTTTGCTTGGAGTTGGAGAGGAGTTTGCTGATGCTTTCCTTGCTTGTTTGGTTTTTGGGGATTTTTTCCCTTAAAAAAAAGGGAAAGCTTTGCTCCTATCTGGCAGGGAGAGAGGGAACTTTTAATGGCAATTAAATACTGAAATATTGGAAGCCTAAATTAGTGTTGAAGAGCTGAATCTGGTTCTTCCCTGAGCCCCCGTGGGCAATGAGTGTTCAGAGCTCACCTGTGCGTCCTTGTGCCCTTGTTTTCCCCCCACAGTGCTATGGAAGAGCACAAAATCTCCTGTCATGGGATGGTTTGTGTTGGGAGGGACCTTAAAGCCTCTATCATTTTGAGCCCCCTGCCATGGGCAGGGACACCTTCCACTATCCCAGGTTTCTCCAAGCCCGTCCAACCTTGGACACTTCCAGGGATGCAGGGGCAGCCCCAGCTGCTCTGAGCACCCTGTACCAGGGCCTGCCCACCCTCACAGGGAAGAATTTCTTCCCAGTGTTGGATCTAAATCTACCCTTCTGTTTAAAGCCCTTCACTACATGAGAAGTCCCTCTCCAACTCTCCTGGAACCCCTTTAGGCCCCAGAAGGGACTCTGAGGTCTCTCTGGAGCCTTCTCCTCTCCAGGTGAGGACTTCCAGCTCTACCAGCCCTTGGAGCATCTCTGTGGGCTCCTCAGGACCCACTCCAGGAGCTCCACATCCTGGTGTTGGGGGCCTGGATGCTCCTGGTGGGTCTGAGCAGAGGGAGAATCTCCTCCCTCCCACTGCTGCCCATCCTCCTCTGATGCAGGCCAGGACACAGGGGAGTTCTGAGCTTCTCATCAACAAAATCCTTCTCCTCAGGGCTGCAAAACAGCACTGAAAAGGCTTTCAAAGTGATTTCAATTCCTTGCAAAGCCACAATGAGAAAACCAAACTCTGACTGATTTAATGTCTATGGAGAAGTGACTAAAATAACATATAATTAGATAGGAGCCACATCTACTCTGACTTGTAACTTGTGGTGCTAAGAAAACTTGATAGGAGGTGGAATGGCATGGTGCAGCTATGAAATGAGTCTGATGCAGGAATATCCCAGGGAAGTTCGTACTTCTGTTATCATTTCTGTGGAGAAATAGGCATAGATTAAGCTATCTGTTGGCCCATGTTATCTGCAGTAGGAGTGGAAATGACTGAGGATTTTTTGATGGAAACTATAGTTGTGTAAGTAGAGATAAGATAATTACAAAGCTGGGTAATATTATCCAGCACCACCCGGTATTGTCAGTCCTTTGTTATTCAGTTTTCTCTGTAAGCTGAGCAATGCTAAATTACAGTTGTAAATCCTCACTATGTGTAGATATCAATAATATATGCACAGATATAAGGAGAGGAAGAGATTGCAAATTTAGTCAACTATATAAAAAACCATTATTTTCTTGGGTATTTGAAAATGTTGGAGGAATTTGAACAGCCCTGGAAACAACATACTCTGTTATAACAGATGGGCATTTCCAAAAATGACTTTGTTTGGCTTCAAGATAATTAAAGGTAGTTCCCATTTTACCCAGAGTGAGTCACTCCAACCAGAGCATGGACAGATGCTATGCTAGAATGGCACCAGCCATATTTTCTATATGCTCTGTTTCCTGTGAATCTGGTTAATCCAATATTGAGTTGCTGTTAAGGAGTACTGCTGGGCTAAATTTTGGGATAGTTTTTACAATATTAGCAAATTTGATTCTGATTGTGAAGTGCTGACAAGTTCTAACTGAGGTAAAGGAACTGAAGTACAGAGTCAGAAAATCTGGGCCACTAATGGGTAAAATCAGGCCAGAAATGATCCTTACTTATGTTTTATTTCGATGTACTTCCAGAGGCAGCTCTTTATTGCCAATATACTTAAGCTCTTGAAACCTTTCCTAAGGCTTCCCCAGGACAGGAATCAAGCAGCAGGTGGGTTCTGTTAGGTTCAGGTCATCTCCACACTGGCAGGTACAGAGCACAAACTGATTGGATAAGAAATACATGCTCTGACTGCAGGTAGTTGGAAGGGATGCGGAAAGAGTGAAAAATCTAATTGTAACTGGTTGTGTTAGGGAGCCAAAGCAGGGTAGGATTTAAAAGAGGTTGTTGTGCATCACTGAACAGCCTTTTAGATTTGACTGCAATGGCACAGAGTTTGTCGTGGTGGTTTAGTTAACACATTCAGTTTTGATGAAAAAGAGTCTTTGGTTGCTCTGCAAAGAGGAAAGTTCATATTGGAATTGTGCAGGTAGCTAATTCTGTATGATCGTGGTCAGTGCCCCCCCCTGCACTGAAAGTTGCTGAGTGGAGCAAAACCAGAAAACCCATGGAACTAGAGGGAGAAAAATTATTAGGAGATTCCCAAGAACACCATCTATTTGCTTCATGTTCAGGATTGTGGATTCTGCCGCCCTGTTTTACAGGATTGTTGGCTAAGATAGCACGGATAGCTCAACAGCGGGAAGAATATGTTAAATGGCTTTAGCATATCACAGGGAAGATTTTACAGGCCTTTTCAAACCATGGCAGATCCTGTGTTGTAACACTTGAGAGAAGAATATTGTCTGCTCACTTTTAAAATGCCTTGTGTGCTGATGCAGAGGCCAGGAGGAGGAGCCTGGCAAACAGATTCCTCTATTGTCCTGTTTAGAAATTAATAGTGTAAAGGCTTTAAGCTATTTATCAGTAAAACCCACAGACTAGCATGAGACTGCAGGCTAGAAGCTGCTTTTTGAGTCACAAAGAACTATTTATCATCTGTCCTAGGAGTTCCAACCAACTCACGTTTTCCAACCAACTCTGTAACATTTTTTTCTCAGTTTTCCCAAGTATTCTGGTAGGAAACTTTTTGCTGGTTGCTCTGCTGAATACTGTCTGACGTGGATATTTTTCAGAGACATTTTCTTCATTCATTTCTTTCCTTCATTTTCTTAGCTTCAGCAGAGGTTGTTTTCCCCTCCCTTTTTGTTGGTTTGCACAGGTGACTGGGGGGTGGGTTGAACTGACAGTTAATCAGCAGCAGGCATTGTTCCTCCTTTGCTGCTCTGTAAAGGGCACGGTGCTAAATCAATTAAAGAGAATCCCAAATTGGTTTCAGTGAGCAGTTCATGTAAAGATATGGACTCTGGAGACTCTGCTCTTCCAGCCTTACAAGGTTTGGCTGTTTACCTCATATCTCTTTTCCCCAAGAGATGTGAGACTGAAGTGCTGTAGCTGGTGCTGATGCAGTGCGTGGGAACAGAGACATTGCAGAATCCTTAGGCAAGGGCAGAGTCCAAGCAGTGGCAGTGCAAGTGAGGAATCACTGTGCCTGGCAATATAAGGCTGAATGTCTTTTTGGTACTTGCTTGCTGAGACTGAAACGAGGCTGAAGCACTAGAGAGGTACCTGAGTGTGTATTTCACCTGAAAACACTTTGCAGAACTAAAACCCAGAAAATGTAGGTAAAGCTGATGTGAGTAAGAATGTTGTAAGGGTTTGAGGTCTTTCTCCAATAAATTTTGAAGTTTTCTGTGGGCATCCAAATCCCTGTTAGTACTGTTTCATCTTACGTGCAGACTGACCTGACATATAATGGAAAAGTTTCACACTACATTTGCAACAATATCTCAAAGGATTCCAGTGTTTCCCAGGAAATTCTGGAACATCTCCAAGTGAAGAAATAGTGTGTTATGTCTGGATATTCTGTCTGGATCAGCTATCTATGCTGGCACAGGATACCAAGGGGGAGCTATGTGGAATAGAATAAATAAATGACTTCTCTCAAAAGCAAATGACTGATCAGACATGAATCCTGGTGTATAATCAGCTTGGGCAAAACATGCTCATGTAAGAGCAACTGGCTTAGTGTTTGAATATTATTTTATAAGTCTTGGCAAGGTGGTCAATACAGAAATAAAGTGATGGCAGTGAGAGAAGAAAGGAGTTTGTTTTTCTGACATTTGGGAAAATAGCAGTTCCTTTCTGAAGGATGTCACCGTGCACTCCAATAGCGACTTCTGTTATTCATTCAAGACATACTGTGAATATTTCACAGACATTTTAATGTCCCCCTTTTCTAATGGAATAAGAGGTTTTTTCCTACTGTGTATCAGTAAATATTTGACCTATAAAGAAAAAAAGAATTGGTAGTCTATTACCAGGTATGTTAATGACTTGGAGTTTTGAAATACAGCATCTCAAATGCTATACTCTTTACCTATTTCTTAATACCTTTGCTATTTCTTACTGCTATTTGATGATCAGTTTTTGCTGGAATATGTTTTGCAATTACAATAAGAGATTTTATGTTGTTTTGAACTTTGCCAAAGTCTGATTAGATTTTCTGTTTTGACCTAAGTCGTTTCTTTGTGCTTATATTTTCTCTATATAAAATGCTCAGATTGGAGGGCTTAAGACTGCAGATCCTGGTAATTAACTGCAAGTCTGATTTTTAGTTCAGCATAAGGTTAAACAGCTTCCATAAAGCAAAATCCTATTTATTCAGAATGAAAGGATTATAGGGAAGACATAAAGTAGCAAAAAAAGTAGTTTATATATAAGTCTGGGTTACCAGGAAGTCATCAGCACTGACACAGAGCTCCTAATAGAAAAGCAGTAGATAATACCCCCTTCAGGGCACTGAGGAGTTTTGGTAGCAATTCCACATTACTCCCAGATCTTGGGAAAAACTTCTCCCCACAGATTCACTGCCTAAAATTATCAGTCATTGTGTAATCTCTTCAGGAAACATTCTCTGCTGCTTCTTACATCACTATGAAGACACAGTTTTTATCAGAGAACTCCCCACCTGGAGGTGGGCCCTGAGTTCCTGCTGGAGTGTTGCAGATGGGCACTGCAGCATACAAACAAAGGCACCACTACCACTGCTGCTGGCTAAAAAAGGCTGAGAGTGACAAAACTGAGTGGGAAGAGAGGATTTAAGGGCTGTGGCAGTTTCATATCAACCGCTGGAAACACCAATTTCGTGTAGTGGTTTTGGTTTTCCAGTTTGAAGTATAATATCAAATAGATAGGAACTTTCTGAAAATTAGACTGATTATTTTGACAGATTCTCTCTTTTTATATTTTTTGTTTGTGTTTTGGAGTTTGTTTTTTGGTGGTATTTTTTTTTGTTTTGTTCTTGTCTTGATTTGTTTCTATTCTCTAACTACTTGACTTTTTCTGTTTATAACTCTTTTTTGCCTCTTCTTTCTCCTGCTGTGAAACACTACCTGTCTGTCCCCTGGTAATGTGTAGAATTTATGCCAGAAGCTGCTTCTTCAAAGATGTGTCTATACAAAAATTCTCAGGTGGGTATTGCTTTTCCTTAATGTGTGTAGTCCTCTCTGCAAAAATAAGAAAATTGTGCTCTGTCATTCCCAAAGACCAAGATAGATCTCTCTTTTTTTGAAGAATATATTTTAAATCACAGTCACTTTGAATTCATGTATTTCCTTTGTACCTGAACGCTTTTCAGCTCTCCTGTCTGACAGCAGCAGGTAAAGCTTCCCCCCTCTAATTTTTGAAGTGAGTGAGGGAAGAAATGAAGATGAGAACAGAGGCGGTGATGGGAAATAGGGGTGATGAGAGGACAAGGAGGCCTTGGCTTGCTCAGGAGGCTGTAAAGACACAAAGCAGCTCTAGTGCAGAAGTTTTTTTTTTTCAGCGTTGAGCTCTGGTGGAATTCCCAGCTATGCCAAGTGTTGTGGTGCTTGTTTAGGTAA
>VYXF01005723.1:373558-409338 GCA_013397295.1 Polioptila caerulea | reverse complement strand
GATGCAGCCCAGGATGAGGCTGGAATTTTGAGGCTGCCCAAAATCCAGTACCTCCAGCACATCTGTACCTTTGCCCTGCAGCTTTGATCTGAAAATTTCACTCAGCCTTGATTAGTTTTCCTCTGGGTTTATTATTCTCACTTTGGAGTTTATTGGTGTTCTGAATTTTTTCAGCTTCAATGCCCATGTATTGAATCATGGAAATAAATCTCTATCCACCATCACAGGTAGAGTCAGAGACTTTTCCTCCTGTGGAGAAGGGTAAAACTTCAGATGAAACTGGGTCAGAAGGACACACTATTTGCAGTTCATCTGAATTCTGCAAGACATCTGGGATGAGTCTACCCATATGCAGGCTTTTGCTTTTGAGTCAATTCATCAAAATAAGCATCCAGAATGTTCCAACTGAATATCCTAAAATGACTCAGGGAAAGCACTTGGGTTATCAGTGCCTCAAATCTACTTAGAGTTATTCAGTAGAGCCCTTCTTGTTTTTCCCCTGTATGTGGATGTCTGCTGATGTGTGTTTGTCAATGTTAACCTGCCTCCCCCAGAGCCAATTTACCAGGAGTCATTAAAATAAATCCAAGGATTTTGTTGCAGAGTTACTGTTTTCAGTATCCTTGGGGGTTACATTTTTGGTGTCAAATTATGGTGGATTTTCCAAATTATGTTAATATTAATAGGAGCAGGATGAAACTTTGGGCATCTTAGATGCAGTTTTGCTACAAAGAGTAAAGCTGAAACAATGGATTCTTCCATATCACAGCATTTAAAGCCAATTAATTTTTAAAAAGTCCTTTAAAATTAAAATACTTAGGGTTTTTTTTCTCCCATTATGCATTGACATGAAATTCTCTGCACTACATGGAAATAGTGACAGGACCAAAGGGAATGGTCAGCAGGGAAGGTTTAGATTGGAAATTAGGAAAAAATTTATTCATGGAAAGGGTGTTCAGGCATTGGAATAGGCTGCTCAGGATAGTGGTGGAATCGCTGGAAGTGTTCAAAAGGTGGATGTGGCACTTGGGAAGTTGGTTTAGTGATGAACACGGTGGTGTTGGGTTAATGGCTGGGCTCGGTGATCTTAGAGGTATTTTCTGACCTTAATAATTTATAATGCTGCTCCTGCTGGCCTCAATCAGATAAATTTAGACAACTTCCTATGATCATGGCTTATTCCCAGCCTGGTCACAGGAAAGGACATTCACATTTGGGATGGTTCTTTTTGGTTCTTACCTTAAATAGCTCAGATAAGGGATAATGAATGCAACTGAAGGTGCACATTAGAAAAACAATGTGTGAACCACATCAGTCTGGTATTTTTGAGATCTCCCCAATTTCTACTCTTCCTGCAGAATCAAGCCCTGGGAAAGCTGACCCCTCATGTTCCTTTATTCTCTGATATTCCAGGGGTTAGTTTCTGGATGCTGGAGGGAGGTAGCTGACCTACCCATCAATTCCTGGGAAGCTTACAGGGCAGGGAAGGTGTAAGAAAGTTGAGAAGACCAGACAAAACAGAAATCTCTTTGATTTATAGGGTTTCATTGTATCTATCATCCATCAAATGCTTATTGAAACAAAAAACCCCTTAGCACAGAAGAGTCTGGCAGACTTACTTGGAAAGCTGTTAAAACAGAGCTGTGGATGAAGAGAGATGCACAAGTGCTACAACCTGTTTGTTTCATTGATTATATCATACAAAGGCTTTTATTTATTAACTGGGAGTAAATTCTATTGTCAGTTGAGTGAATACAATTTCTGTGCAAGAGTTCTGGGTGGAGGCTAAATTAGATCCAAGAGTGCTTTATCATTTGCATCATTAGCAATCAAGAGAAAACTTTCCTTTTCCAAATGTTGCCAAAAATTATCGTGTTGCTTGTTTTAAATTAGATAAATTAGTAAGGTAGTCAGGAAGCAGATTCTTGATAAAGCTTCTGAAAGGCTTTAGAGACAGACCCCATCACCTGTGGAATCAGAATTTCTGACTAGTTGCTGAGTATGATTTTTTTCTGTGAAAGAGCTCCATAAACTGCCTGGTTAATAGATACCAGCCCTGCTGGGCCCAGCAGAATTGTCACACAGTGTAATTTAATCACGTTCTTGAATACATTTCGGGATTTTCCAGTTGCTGTGTGCTTCCCCTGCACAAGTGTAAAGCAAGTCTGAGCCAGAACATTTTAAAGCATGCCTGGCAGTGGGCAGTTTATCTTTCAGGAGGCTTTTTAGGCTACCACAGATACCTCAGAGTCTGTTCTTTGCTCCCGTGTCCCCTCTGGCAGCACAGCTCGGGCACTGTGGCCATCGGGCTCCGTCACCTCCCAGCCCTCCTGCACATTCCTGCTGCTCCCTTTGAACCACCTCCATTCAGCCAGCATGGGCTTGTCCTATTTTAATAAGGCCTGGCGAGTGGGCTGACCTTATTATGGGATATCCAGGCTGTGCAATGTCCTTGTTAAACACACAGACAGTGACGGATGGCCAGAGGGACCCGACCCCATTATTAATGTCCTTCTGTATCGTCCATCGCTTCACATCAGTGCTTTGCAATCAGAGCCTTTCCCCAAGGACCGTTTGTGTCCTGCAGGACCTGGTGGAGGGATGGTCTCCTTTGTGAAGGGACAAAGGGAACAGGGTGCCTTGAGGTGCTCAGTGCTCTGTGCAGCTGTTTCATGTGGCAGGGGTTTCAATGCGCTGCTTTATGTGCGTTCACGGCCGGGCAATGCTGCCTACGGGTCACCTGTTAATTGAAGTTTCACAGCCTTCAGCTGATGAATGTTTTCTGGCAGCAGTTACATTGGAAATAATACTTTCTATTTGGGAGATGGAGGTGAGACTGAAGAGTCACATGGGTGTAATTCGGCTGTTCTTCACAGTGAGCCAGAATCCTGCTCCGAGAGGGGAATAATGCAGGATAAAGAAAACCACAAAGGAAACTTGGTTTATTCATTTGAACCTTAATAGGAAATGTCTCTATACTCTAAAAGCCAGGCCCAACTGCTTGGTATCTTTTAATGAGGAATTATATTTAATCAGCGTGTCCTCGGAGTGGCTGCTCATGAGATTTCTCTAGGAGGTATTAGTCCTCTTTACAATAAATGAGAAAGGACTCCTAATGACACCAGTTAATAGATGTGAGGGCCTTATGCCGCTATTTATGGTCTGATGGGTCAGTTAAAATGAGACAACAAAACATTCGAGTGCAGACGGGAACAATTTGGGCTCTTTGTGGAAAGATGAATGTCCGTGGCCTAAGCTGCAGGAGGAAGAATGAGCTTGCACGGCCCACCCAATTAGAGTTTCTTTCTCCCAAGAAAATGAAGTAATTTGGAGACTTTGCAAAGGTTGCTGTGTATTTATGTACAAAGATAAAAGGGGCATTTTCATGTGAGCAGGCGTGCTCCCAGCAGGACGCCTGCTTCGATCCCTTTGTGCAGCTCCTAACATTTCCTGGACCAAATGCCCATTATCTCCTTATCATTACACAGACAAAAACCCTGAATTAATGACTGTTTGAACTATTTATGCAGCTGAAGCTGGCAGGACTTTGAGGCCAGTAGTTACAATGCTGACACACAGTCTCTTCAGGGCAAGGCAGAAATTCTGCATTTACATCCCTGGCATTGGATATGGAAAGTATTTATGAGAAATCATAGAATTGTAGAACCACAGATTGGTTTGTGTTGTGTTTTTTCTCACTTTTTTAACTTGTTCCTCCAGGTCTGGTCCAGTCTCAGCATTATCCATGAAGGATTTGGGTTCAGAAAGGAAGAAGGGAGTGTAAATAATTTTTGCCCCTTGATCATTATTACACAGGTAGACACTGTACAAAGTGTCTGAAAATTCAACCATGAGCAGGTCTTGGCCATGCAAGATTGGCCTCATGTTGATCTGATATCCCCTTTTCTGATAAAGCTCCATCCTTTCTGCTCCATGTTAGGAAAACACATCCCACAGTTTGTGTTCCTGGTGATGATTGTTAAAATACTGTAAGATCTGTCTAACATGGAGCCATAGAATATCCTGAGTTGGAAAGGACCCAAAAGGATCATCCTGCCATGAGAATTTGTGGAAACATTTCTTTATTAAAACCAGCTCTCAAGTCACACTTTCTCTTCCATTTTACAATCAATATATAGTATTTAGTGCTAGACATGCTTTTCTGGATTTTTTTTAAAATACATGTTCTCAATCTTGGATATGATGTGAATCCTTCTGTACTCAAAGGGCAGAGCATGGAGAACAAAGCTACCAACAGGGTAAATTTTTGTTTGTATCTGGGAGCATTAGATTTATCTCATAATTGGAATTTTCAGCATTTTGCTTGAGCTGGTTACAGATCCCTGTGTGCTCCTGCAGTCTGTTTGGAGACTGGTCTCTTCTCAATCCAATTTCCAAATGTCTCTTGAAGAGGGAGGAACTTGTGTTTTGAGGGGTTTGACTGGGAAATGGCAAGGTATTTAGTAAGCTGTGTAATTTCTGGTTAATACTCATGGTGAATTGATTGAGTGAGAAAAGGCAGGATGGGGAAAGATCAGCTGTTAATTACAGGGGGGCTCCCCATCCTGAGGGATTTGTGCAGGGATATTGTGGGGGGGAAAAAAAGTGGGGTTTAGAACGGACTTGACTGCTCCTACTGAAATCACAGGTGGCTGTGTTATTGTTCAGAGCCCAACTACTGCATCCTTTATAAAGCACTGCTTATAAGGCAGTATTGCAAATAAATGTACATGGGAGATGAGGGAGGAAAAGCTTCCCATAAGAGTGGGAATTTAAATTGCTCCAGGTGCTCAGGTATCCATGGGCTGTGTGAAGCTTTTCACTCAGTGCCTGTTGAGAGAAGCCATTTGAAAACCACTTGCTAAGTCAGCATATGGAATTTGAAGTACAGATAGATGGTGTGACACTGCATTGTTTGTCCAAAATGCCAACACTTTATGGTCATTGATACAAAGATTGGAATGAAGGAAGTCCTTGTCAGGAAAGGTAAACTGTAGGAATAGAGACACAATAGAGAGAACCACATGGGAAATAACCCAGGCTGCATTGTCTTTGTTAATAATAAAGGAAACATTTTCTGGGGAGTTAACCACTGATTACACGGATGAAGTGCAAAAAAATAAAAAATCTCTATAGGGAGAACTTTTATTTTTTTCTTTCCCCTCCCTCTTTCTTCCTTTTTTAATTTTTTTTTTTTTGTTAAACCAGTTGCCTTACATTAGTTTGCTAAATATGATTCCCAAAAGTCACCTTGAAGTCAGAAATTCTGGGAAATTTTCCAGTCTGGCTCTTTTATGAACCACCACAGAAAAATGTAGAACCATAGAATGGCTTGGGCTGGAAGGACCTCAAAGCCCATCTCATTCCAGACTTGCCACTCATGTCCAACGTGTAGCATGAACTCTGTGCAAAATAAAATAACTAATAATTCTGCAGTATTTTAAACCAGCACTTGTAAAACTGTAGCTATGGGCCTGAGCTTGGAAACATATTGTTAGTAATACAGGAAGAAGGAAGGAAAATTATTAGCACTTGGCCAGTGCTATCTGGTTCCTTATCAGAGATAAATGTTTACTACTTTATAGTGTGTTGTTGAAAATAGATGCCATGTCTTGAGACAGTAAAATGTTTAAGCATAATAAACTAAAAAATAAAATCAAATTTAATTTGTGATACGTGTTCATTTTCAGGGTCACATTACAAAGTTAATTAAAAAGTATTATTCTCTCAGTTGCTTCAGCCATTGAATTTTTTTTTCATAACCTCTTCCAACTTGAATTGTATGATGTAAGTTTGATAAGCAGAGAAGTGTACACCTTAAAAATAGTTGTTCACACTCCCAACTGAGAAGTAATTTCAGAAACCTTAACCTTTTTAATGGTTATTTATCTTTGCTGCCTTAACTGAAATTAATTGATTGTCATATCTAATTGCTCTTGGGCAGAATTGCCCTCTAACTTGAATCAGTCTTTGCTGCTCTTTTCTTCTAGAGGTATTGGCTGTTCAAAATATTACATCTTTCTGGTTTTATTTACTCTTGTAAACACAGCAAGTCCCTCTGGGTCCCACTCCTTGCACAGACAGCCCTGTGCTGCTGAATGCACTGGCAGCAATTTTCTCTCAGTCCTTCTATCTGGGGTTTATCAGGCTTGAACAGGAGTGAGAGGATTTTTCATCACATTTCAGTATCAATGTCTCAGATTGACGACGATACCTTTTTATGCTGATGTTACATGAACTCCACTGTGCTTTTGAAAATGGCATTTGTTGTGTCATCTTCTGGTTTGGAATCTCAGCTGGACGTTTGATTTGCATTTAGAATGACCAGAGGTAGATTTGAGTTGTGTGGGGTGGGTGGGTTGCAAAGACTGTCTTAGGAAAGTCAGATCTCTGGAATAGTTTAGGACTGTTGAGGGTTTGGTACCACCCAGCTTCTCCAGCTCTTAGCCAAGGAATGTCAGCCTCTCAGCAGTGCAGGTTTGGTGGTGCTCTTGGTACCTCCAGAATATCCACTGAGCTCTCAGAACCACTGAGGGTTTTTGTTACAAGACTGAAATAATCACAGAATCATGGAATGTCCTGAGCTGGAAGGGACCCACAAGGATTGAGTCCAACTCCTGGCCCTGCACAGACACTCCAACAATCCCACCCTGGGCATCCCTGGGAGCATTTTCCAAACCCTCCTGGAGCTCTGGCAGCCTCAGGGCTGTGTCCATTCCCTGGGGAGCCTGCGCAGTGCCCAGCACCCTCTGGGGAAGAACCTTTCCCTGATAACCCCCCTAACCCTCCCTGACACAACTTCACACCGTTCTCTTGGTTCCTGTGACTGATTGTTTCTGGCTGTATCTCAGAAATGGTATGTTCATCCCAAAATAGCAGCACTCAGGCATAAGGGATGACATGTAAAAAGGCGTGGAACAGGTTTTGTTTTCCTTTGGAATTAGTTTGATGATTTTTATTTCATTTTTCCTGAGGACGTGGCAGCTTTCCATGCCTGCAAGAAAGTATTTCCTTAGAAAAGAAGCTTAATTAAGAGTAGTGACAGTGGCTCTGTAATAATAAGATCCATGCATAGGTAATATATAGAATGGCAATTTTTAAATATACCTCAAGAATTGAACAGAAGGAAAATCTAATATATAGAAATATTAATGTGGGATGTCTTCAGTGGTAGCGTTTTCATATTCCCAGTAGAAATACAGTGGTAGATGACACCTAGTGGAGTTTGGCATCAACTGCTGCAGGAATGGGCCTGAGCCTAAAAACTGCTCATCCTTGGAGTTAAATTAAAAAAGCCTGTGTTCCTGGAGCTGTTGCATCTCACTGTTCCTCTTGTTCTATTTACAGATAGGAGAATTTTCTATCATTGCTGAATAATTTATCCTGTTAAAAAAGAATTAGTCACAATGGGATAGTAAGAAGAGGGAGCAAAAGCCTTTTTTAGCCTTTAATTAATTAATTTACAAATATTTATTTTATACTTTCTGAGGCTTTGGGATTTAGAATTATAAATACATTATTATTGATTATTACAAATGTAGGTTTGTCTTTACATGGCATATAGTGGGATTCTTGGGGTTTCCTGAGCAGGACCAGGAGTTTTGCTCAATGATCCTGATGGTCCCTTCCAACTCAGCATATTCTGTGATTCCACATGAGAATTACCTCTACTATGGAGAAAAGAAAACCATTTTTTCCTGAAAAAAAAGCAGAGTATCTGTGTGGTTTTGTTGTTGTTGCTGTTGTACTTTTTTTNTGATGGTCCCTTCCAACTCACCATATTCTGTGATTCCACATGAGAATTATTGAACCAACCTCTACTATGGAAAAAAGAAAACCATTTTTTCCTGAAAAAAAAGCAGAGTATCTGTGTGGTTTTGTTGTTGTTGCTGTTGTACTTTTTTTAAAAAAAACAACTTTTTTAGGGTTTCTTTTGAGTCATGCATTTAATGAGAACCTGAAGCATTGATTTATTGGTGCATCAAAACACCTGGAAAGAAAAATATGAAAAATGTTTTCCTCTTTTCTGTAGATAGCTCAGAGGTAATGAAATAGGTGTCTTGCAAACAAACTTGAGTCCCTGGCAAAAATAGAGATCAGTACTTAATCTTATTGAATAAAATTTACATAATAAATCACTAAACCACCATTTTCAGTGGTGGTTGTCTGAATCAGATTCTCACCAGCATCCATGTGCTCAGCTTTGTGGACAATGGTGGTTTGTGTTTACAAGGTGATTTTGGTTCATATTGGAAATTAGACTCTTTGGGTGTGTTAGTCCTTTTTTTTTTTCTTTTTCTTTAGCACAGGTTGAAGTCAGCTCTCTGGTACTCACTTGTTCATGAGCCACATTGAAGAATTTATCAGACTGTTGTACTTTTTTTAATGGGTGTTAATGGGTGTAATGGGTGTTAATAGGTGTAATGGGGAGCTGCCTCTTGCTGGGTGTTAATGCCAGGTGAGCAGGGATGTGCCAGGAAGTTTTAGTTGTCTCCACTTGTGGACATGAGAGCCACGGGAGCACTGTCACCTCAGAGGCCACACAGTGCTGTGACACGTCCAGGGGTGCTCTGAGGGCGGGCTGGGGTGGATTTGTCCCAGCAAGAGGCAGCTGCAGCTCTGCTGTGCCTTTCACACCTTTCCTGTCCCTGGAGAAGCTCCATTTAATAACCCATCTCCCCGGAAAGCTCCAGTGGCTGATGTTGCTCCATGGCAGATGTGCTGAATTGGCTGGAATCCATTTTAATCTCTCCTTTGCTCATTCTCATAATGAAGCCTTGACCTCCCAGCAGATGGGACTTGCAGAGCAGTTCTGCTCGCTGCTAGCAGTGATCTGTGCCCGAGCATTAGGCTTTTCTCCCCAGTGCAGTGGCAATTCTGGTCAGGGATGCAGGGTGCTGGAGCCACAGTACCTTGGAATTACCAGATAAACACGTACACGTGCACCAGAGCTGCAGTGGTCTCTGCTTTGTAGTGGTGTCACCTCCTCAGTTCTGTGTTCAGTACAAACATGAGCTTCCAAAGCTGCTTAAACACAATTAGATCAGCAGGCAATGCAAGAGGGCAGTCCAAGCTGCCATTCTCTCCATCCCTGGAAGTGTTCCAGGCCAGGTTGGACAGGGCTTGGAGCAGCCTGGGCTAGTGGAAGGTGTCCCTGCCCATGGCAGGGGATTGAAACAGGATGAGCTCCAATGTCCTTTCCAACCCAAAGCATTCTGTGATTCTACTGTTTTGCATTCAGAGTCAGAGACTTTGGATGACACAAAAACCTTCATGGACAGTACCAAGGTGTTACCAATAGGTAAAGCTTTATAAAAGAGGGGCCTTGTAGAATCATGGCTCAGGCCTGTTGTTTCAGCTAAGTAGAAAAGGACTGTCAGAAAGAGACTCAGCTGAATTAGGGGTAGAAAAACAAGTTATATAACCCTTGTGTTTTCACACTCTGGTCTGTGGTGGTTGGTTGAGTTGTGATTGTTATGTTTTAAAACTATGTAACTCATAATGGGCTAGCTGCTTAAAAAAGCCTGGTCTTTGCAAAAAGGGGCTTTCCTTTGCACCTGCCTGGGGACTCTGTCACTACAAACCCTCACCCACACCAAGGGACAGTAGAAGCAAGTTTAGTTCCTACCTTGGAAACACTCACAGCACCTGTGGCAGCCAAAAATTCCATCTCTGCCCTGAATGGCCTTGGCCATTGACTGCACGAGGAGCCCAAACTCCATTATGGACTCTGCCACATCAGTTTGGAAATACCCTTTCATATGTTCCAGGTGAGGATTTGGAACCCTATGTAATTAGCACTGATTAGAGGTGATAGCACTTCTAAAGTCCTGTTGGGACTCCAGGAATAATTTCTGTAACTGTTCACTTATCCCATCTCTCCTGAAGAAGAGGCAGCCATGAATGTTTTCTTCATTACAAGTCTGATTTTGAGGTTGCCACGTACTTAAAGCAGTTGTGATAGGCAGAGTTTTGTGGACTGGCATAGAAATGTCTGGATTTCTGTGTCATTTGAGTGGGTATATGTGAGCATGCCATGCACAAGTTGAAGCAGGAGGGAGTTTGATGTTTGAAATCCAACAGAGAGCAGCCTCCGTGTCCCACAAGCTGGCAAAATCTAAAACAAGGGGTTTCCATTCAGTCCTCACATCTTCCCAACTCCACTGACATTAGGATCATATTCTTGAGGGGTTTATGGAGTCTGGATGTCACATTGCTTGGTGGGAGACACATCTGCAGACCCTCTCCTGGCTGGGCTCAGGTGAGCTCATTTTGCTGGCCCTGAATCCCAGCCAAGTTGAATTCCAAATTCCTGGGACATGCTAACTCAGCTGTCACCACTGCAAACAAATCTGAGCCCAGTGGTGAGATCTGAGTTTATTTAGTGTGTGCTAAGGACAGACCTTCCTCGAGTCAGTGCTTCAGGGCCCCATGCACAGTGAATAAACAAAAACAAAAGATGGAAGTGTCACAAAAACATTGATATTAAAAGAATAACCAGAGAGCTAGTTCCCTGTGCTGATGCTGACCATGATTCTTAGAGTGAAAATAAATTAAAGACCTTTTTTGTGCTGCCAAAGACTTTCAAATATTAATCTTGTATCAGCCCTCATAGCACTGAGGGCTTAAATACTTTATTTACCAAATTGGTGCTCAGAGTCTGTTGTGAAAGCTTGGAAGGACTCCCATCAATTTATCTTTACTTTCAGTCGTACATCTTTAGGCAGGGCTGCCTCTTTGGGTGTTAGGATAAAGCTGCTGGTGTGCATTTACTTCATACAGGGGAGTTAAAAACCCCATTGTGATGTTCTGTAAAATCCATACATGTTGAGAACTTGGTACGGGGGTCAGGTAACACCAGCAGCAATTCTGGAGTGTGCTGCACATTCTGTAAAATAAAACTGTGGCCTTCAGAGTGAGATGTGGCTGGGGAAGGAGCCACAGTCTGGAGCTGTGTCCGAGGCCAGGCTGCCTGTGCTCCCCAGCCCTTCCCTGGGCACTGCAGGCTGTGGGAGCAGCAGTGATCCCACTCTTTGGAGCAGGGCACCAGCACTGCTGGAGAGGCTGGGGCTCACGGGGAAAATCCACGTCACTGTCTGTCAGGAACAGGAAAAGGGAGGGGAGAGAATGGGGTGAGAGGCTCAAGAGTGGAAAATGGAATACATGAGGAAGCAAGGACACACTTCAGAACAGTGCTAAAAAAGCAAAGCAGAGGAAACCTACATTTTGTAGTAACACTCATGGAGGAAAACAATGTGAAATCAGCTATTGCGTCTTATTTTTAAACCCTAAGTGTATTTACTCTTTTCTTTAATCCATATTTTCCTGAATTTCTGTTTTCTCCATCTTTTCACCATAACTGGAAATAAAATTTAGATTTCTTTTAATAGGTAAAATTGTATTTTTATGTTGGAAGTATTACTTAAAGATGAAGTATCCTCAGGAATGCACTCAATTCAGGGATATTTTAAAATCATTAGTTTCATTGTTTAATTTCAGTAGAGAAGATTTAACTTCACTTGACTATTCCAGAAAGACTCTTAAACTATCTCACCAGGTGGCAGAGCTCTGCCTTTATTACTCTGATTCTGTGCTATATTTTCTTGTTGTTGCAAGGAAAACAAAGATGTTCAGTGGTGATTTTTCCCCTGCTGCTGTTAAATATTATTGAAAAGAAATACTTTAGTTTTAACTGTAACCTGAACCCTACCTGTAAAATACATCTCAACAGTCAGGGAATGAAAATAGCCAACTCTGTTACAAGAGTTTGCCTTCTTGATCATTTTGGGGTATTAGGAAGATGTTAGGGAAAGAAAGATCTGATGCAGTAAATCAGGTCTATTTCTGAATGATCTGTATGAAATTAAAGTGGAATAAATCAGCAGAAAGTTGTAACTGAAGGTTTGGGTTTTTTAATGGAACTTACCAAGACATGCTTTTAACTTATAAATGCAGAATAATGGAGAATATCTTCCTCCAGCAACAAAGGAGCTTCTCTTACAATAAGAAATCATTCAAATCCTATAAAGATCAGTAAGACTCTTTTCAGACTTAGGGAGGGCTTTGATCAGACCATCTGGTTCTAGGGTTGCATCCTTTATAGCATCATATATCCTCCATACGTCCCTTACAGCATCGTGACATCAATTTCTGCAGAGTTCTGGGTGATTCTAATTTCTGCAACTGCAGATCCATATTTTAATCCAAGAGCAGCTGGGGCCATGCTGCTAATCCACTCTGGTTTACATAAAAATTTCCTTTAGGGGAGAGCTTCACATTTCTCTTTCTATGGTAAAGAAAAGTGATTCAAGACTTTCAGTTAATCCTCTGTTGCTCATTTTCTCTGTGGTGCTGTGGGAAAGCTGCATTCCAGCTGTGCTTCTCAGTGGAATTATTTATGGGACATCATTAAAAACTCTATTAATGAAGAACAACAAATTTTAAAAAAACACCAAAACAAACAAAGAAACAATAAAAAGAGGAGTCTTATCAGAGAATTCCAGAATAGTTTGGGTTGAAATGGACCTTTAAGATTATCCAGTTCCAACCTCCTGCTATGGGCAGGGATATCTTCCACTAGACCAGGTTGCTCCCAACCCTGTCCAACCTGACCTTGAACACCTTCAGGGATGGGGCAGCCACAGCCTCCCTGGACAAAACATCTCTGGTCTTCCCCAAAGACCAGATTTTTTCTTAATCCATCTTAATCTTAAAGCTAAATATACTTGGGAATCTTGGCTCATCAACGTTCCCTGTGCAAATTTTTTACATCTTTAAAATTCTGCATTTACAATGGGGTGTCTTAAAGCTGGAGACATGATCAGACTCAGGAAATAAATGTTTGGAGGAGATAAAGGAAAGTCAGTCTTGAAGACAGCCTGCAGTTGCAGAATCTCTGCCAGTGCCCCAGCAGGAAGCTGGAGCTTTTCTCTGCTGGTTCAGAGTCTCTGAAATGCTGTTACCAGAAACCAGCTATTCTCAGTGATCACTGTCTGCTGAGTCCAAAATGTGGAATAAATTTCCATAGGTGCTGCAGCCCGAGTCACCGGGCATCAAACCAGCATAAAAGCACTGGGTTTATAGTAGAAACAGAAATTACAAGTTTGGAATTGAGAATTTCCAACCTTATTTTGGGCAGGAAATAGCTTAAGAAGTTGTCTAGGCACTGAGGTGAGGAATTACGTGTGTTTTGATGATTCATGTCCTCAATGGGTTGTGATCATTGTTCTTGAGCTCTCTACGTTTTCTCTTGCATGGAATAAAAAATGGAAAGAGTAGACACTGCAGTGTTAGAACTGTGGTATTTGGGAGTAGCCTTGAAAATGTTAACAAATCTGTAATTAGAAGCAGGAGTGTTCATGGGAATTGTGAATCATTTGCTGAGAAAAGCAGATCTGAGCAAATGAAATGGCTCCAAGTAGCGATGGCAGAGAGCTATACGTGGAATTTGGGTACAGGATTACTTCATCTCAGCACCCATGAAGAAACAAAGGGTGTTGGTGGCAAAGGAAAAGAAAGTAAGCAAGATTTCCATACAAGAGAAAGGAAGTCAAGAAAATACAGAGCAGTTTGATGGTGCTGTAAGGATTTCATGGGTAATACATCAAGACAGAATAAACAATTCTGATTCTCCTTCCCATTTAGTTGTGAGACTAGCACAACAAGTTAGGTGGGAAAGGACCTGTGAAAGTCTCTGTTCCAAGCCTGTGATCATCTTAGATTGGATTGCTCTCAGGTCTTATCTGGGCAAACTTGAATATCCTCAAGGATGGGTATTCCAGAACAACAGAGAAACAGAAATAAGAATAACAGGAATGTAGAAAAGAGAAGTAATAAAAAGGAGACAGAACCTACTAAGAGGTTGTTTTGGCAGCCCAGTACAGCAGAGAAGGCAAGAGATGGACAGTGGGTTGATGGTTCAGCCCTCAGGAAGTTTGGGAATTGGGGAAGGAGGAGGCTGAGGCTGTGGTGGCTCAGACACCAATGCAGCAACTCCAGGCCTCCAGCAGCAGGGCAGGTGTAAGTGTTGGGGAGAACCAAAAAACTACAGCAGGATGGGAGCAAAAGGGGACATATTAGGGCCAGGCAAGTGTAATAAAACTTGGTGCAAGAAAGTCAAGGAAAACAAGGCATAGGCAATTCCAAGATTATCTAGGCTGCTTCGGGTGGAGAAAAGTAATCACTGTGAAGTCAAGTCTCATCCAACCATGAAAAAATAAACCAGAATTAACTCTATTGGAGAACCACTCGACTTCTCTTGGAAGCAAATGAATCCAAATGTGATGGCAGTCAGCAGCATGTCTTTGTGCTGGACTCTGCACTGATGCCTCTGCCCCCACAGGTCAGGAAATGCAGGGGTGGGAGGAATATTAACAGTGCAAGTGGATAAAACAGGGTGCAGTGAGGTGTAGAGAGCTGAGGGAAAGGAACATGGGATGCAAGGGACTGCAATATGAAAAAGAGGCAGGAAAAAGTTTATTTATACACACACACACACATACACACACACACTGGGATGCATATAATTGAAATTTAGAGGTGAATACAGCATCTCAGTATACACTGCATTGTATCCCCGCACTCTCTGTGCCAGTATTTATGTCAGTAATGAGCCAGTCCAGGTGTACAATCAAGAAAATACCCAGTACAAGGTGTATAGTGCTTAAATTATCAATAATACATATTTTAGAATGAAGTTGGAAAGCAGGAATTTGCAGTTTATTGCTATAAGATGTACATTTTCTATCTGTCAAGTTAAGCTGATAAAGGCTTGCTGTGAAATGACAAAAATGCATACAGTATATTGAAGCAATCCAGAGTTCATGGCCAGCATTCTCAATGGCAGTAAATTATTTCTTTTTTTTTTTTTTTCCTTTTGTTTGTCATTTTTTCCCCCTCTTTTCTCTTTTTTGACTTTCCAGTGTGAGACAACTTGTCATTTGGGACCACTGAGGTGCTCTGCATTTTTAGAAATCCAAGGGAGTTTACCTTAAACTTGGCAGTGAGGATTTGAAGCTTTTGGTACTCATGTATTCCTTTGGCTGGTGTGAGCTTGGGCAAAGGCACAGGGGAGTCAGCAGTGGGAAATGAAGTTTCTGCCTCTCATTTTGCTCCTCTATGATTTTACCAAAAGGAGAATTATTTCAGTGAGGGGAGTTTGGCTATTTCTTACAATTCAGATTACTGGAAATTCAAGCACGCTCCGGCTTCTGGGAAAATACATGAGAAGCACAGAGCAAGGAAGAAACCAGGTTACAATCACCAGTACATAACCAGTCTATTTAATTTTTGACATGTATTTGGGTATATTGCAAGTTTTCCTTCCTTCCTTCCTTCCTTCCTTCCTTCCTTCCTTCCNCTTCCAGCAGGGCTAAACCAAATGGAAAATTAACATCTGAACAAAACATCTGAAAAAAAGATGTTCCACACCCCAGAAAAATATTTTCTTTCTGAATTTATATTGTGAATTCATTATCTGAGGAGATTGTTTAGGTTTCAAAAACTGTCACATTCAATACAAAGAACAGCTCACGCCTCCTCCTTCCCTTAACTCACTGTGGATGCTGTGCACAAGATAGCTGACACAGAGTTATGATATTACCCACATCATTTAACTTCTTGCACTTAATTTACCTCATTAACATTTTTATTACATTTTGTTACAATTGCACATTGAGGAAACACAGTTGTGAAGTTACCCAGCTCAGGCTGAGCACCAGCATAAGGCTCAAGGGGTGCCAAGGTGCCTTAAACTGGATTAAAAGTGAAACTTTCCAGCTGCTCCATCCTCCCGGCAGAGGTGTGGGATAAATGACTCAGGGCTTCCCAATTTTCCAGGTCACATTCCTGCAGTCTGACCAAATGATAGCTGAAAGAAAAACAATGTGCTGACCACGGGAGCAGTGTTTGATTTCCAGCCTTGACACACCAGTGCCTCAGTGGGAACTGGGCTCTGTGGGATGGGAGCTTGCAGTCTGCCCTCAGACACCACCAGGGCTCGAAATCCCCACACCTGTGCTCACCTTTGTTTCTTATTGATAACAGGAGGGAAATGTGTAGTTATGGTATTTTAGTGGTTGAGTGACTGAAGGGCACTAATACTTGAAATGATGGGAGGATTTTCTGGGGTGGTGTTACAGATTTTAGAGAGCTTCGTAAAAGAATCAGAATAAGATTCTGATAATTATGCTATATTATCATCCAAAAGTTTAGATATCCAAGAATTTAGGTGATCAAATTCTTCTGGAGTAAATTTTTTCAGTAAGTTTTTTTTGTTTGTTTGTTTGTTTTCCCTGAGTGTTTTTTTTTTTTTTCTGGGTATTAGGAGCATGTATTTTCACCATTTCACCTTAATTTCTGTTCAGTGGTAAAGAACTAAAGGTCATGTCATTTATTTCAAAATCTCTTTTCCTTTCAATTTTCAGAATGGTCTTTGTAGCTTATGGACTGAATGTCATGACATTTTAATGATGATAGAAATTATATAGGCTACAGTTTGGTTTTTTTCCAGAGTTTTTAATAGTCTTTAACTACAATAGAAAGCTCAATTTAACCTTTAAAACTCCGTTCATTTGAAATAGGTGGTCAAAACAGTTCTTAGATTGGTGATGTCTGAGGATTTATTATAGAAATAATTTCCTCTAAGACATAATCACGTTCACTTTGGATATCTAAAAACAGGTAAAGGGACACTGTAGAATGTCACTTTGTTGAGAGGCTTCTGAAGTGAAAAGAATCTCAAGCTTCTTTTATAAACCCTGAATCTTTGCAGAAATTTTGCTAATGAATTTTCTTTCCAATTCTTCTGATTTGGATGATTTTTTTTTTTTTTTAATTCCTTCCTCATTCAATCAATGCTAATAGGTTAATTTGTTTTCAGGTGTTATTGTTAAATTGTTTGGCAATGAAACGAAGTGTGGCCTCTGTGGTGGGCACCTGGGAACTCCTGGGAGTGGGGCTGTCACACCATGCACTTAATAGTGAATTTTCAATTCTACTGATTGCTTATTGTGCTGCTTAGCCTAAAACCAGCTTCTGGTATCTCTGCTTTATCAGGGCTCAGGGAAACAGTTTAGGAAGCCTGAGTATGGAGAGAGGACTTCCCCCTACAACCTCCAGTGCAATCCTCAGATTTTCACAATTCTTTCTGAGACTGGCATTGATATCACTGATGTTTCACTGCCGTGTCTGAGCATCTTCCTCAGCAGCCTTCAGAGTCAACACCCAGCTTTAATTTTCCCTGAATCATTGTTTATTTGTACACAGGGCTTGGATTTCTTCGAGGGATGCATGCCCATCTGGTTATCACTTCTATGCTTAGAATTAGACTTCTCTCATCCTAAATCAATTACTTCTAGCAGGTGCAAAGCCATAATCCCTTTGGTACCTGGCAGCAGGCAGAATTAAATGGATCAGGTGTGGAGTTTGAAAGATTGTTAAGGGTCTTAAAAATCAATTGAGCCACATTCTGGTTGTGTTACACATAATCACAGCTCAGGTACCATCTGAAAGCTTCAATGTTTGTGTCTAATGTTAAAATGCCTAGGCTTCAAAATGTATGCACAAAAAAAAAAAAGGAAGTTTTGTTCATAACTGATACAATTGTACCATTTTATGGCCTGATTTGCTCAGAATTTCTTCTCCCCATCTTCTCAAAATGTGTATTGTCAGCCTTGAGGAAAAAAATGTATGCACAAAAACCCCACGTCTCTAAACCCCACATCTCTGCATGATTTGCTGTCCCAGCTTCTCAGCCACAAGAGATCTCAGCCTCCATGGTCTGTAATAGTTTATTGAGAGGATCCAAGAAGAGCTTGCTCCCCAATTAATCAAATAATTAAGCATTGCAGTTATTTAGCCTTAAATTAATATTAATAGAGTGCTATCTCTAATAATGGAAATAATCTGTTTCAATCAAATCATAATTTCACATGTTGCTCTATGGCTATCAGTTATGCCTTTCATTTGCCTGTTGCCCTTGTAGGTAAATTTGTGTTTATTTACACATATGTGTGTGTTTGTGTGTTTATATACCAGAACAAATTCCTGAAAATGAGGGTTACAAAAGCCATTTCTTATGCCATGAAGGTTTTCTGTGGAATGCAGAAGGTGTTTTGAAGCACAGACCCACACCAGCCTTTTCCCACAGAATAAATGAAGCACAGGAAATGCTGCACCTGGATTGATACAGGAATTGGAAGCTGGCAATGAAAACAATGCAAGTGTGGAATTAGTGTCTCCCATTGCAACTTTCAGTTTGCATACACAGTTAAACATTCATTGGTTTGCAACGAGGGGAATGATTTATTCTGTCCTTTGTCTGTTGCAATTACTTTTTGTCTGTCTTCCTCATTTCAGAGAGTGAGTTCAGGAAAGGGATATAAAATCTTGACAAAATTGTCCAATACTGATCAATCAGAATTTTCTAATTTAAAAAGAAAAAAAAAAAATCCCAAACATTGATTTTCTATGGGGTATTTTACTTTCTATTTGCTATTCATCTGCAGAGACAAAGAGCTTCCTTTTTCTGTTATGGAGAATCACAGCATCTTTAAAGACAGGATTAGAAAAATATGCAGGTGGAAAAGTTATTGAGTTGTGTGATTTATGTAGGAGTTCCCGGTGCTGTTGTTTATGTGTTCTTTGAAGGAGGAGATTAGCGTGGAAAAAATGTGTGTCTGTGGATCAGTTTATCTTCCTGGAGGAGCTCTGTTGTCACCTGAAAGCTTGAGACACAGAGTATCATGAACAGGTCTAGAAAATCTATGTCACCAGTGAGTAATGGGTTAGTGCCAGATCTCTGCCTTTTAATGAATGAATTCAAGTAATTCATTTATTCAAGTTTCTGATGGGTGTTCCCTGCACATGCCTTTGTAGCACTAACTCTGAAATTAGCTCAGGAACAATTGGGAACTACAGAATATTCCACAGCACTGCAAAAAAATGTGAGGGAGCCACCTCTCTTTCCTTGCAGGTATGATTTCAGTTTATTTCCAAAGCTGTGGTTGTTACATTCAGAGGACTTTGGTGTTGTGTCCCTGCTGTGCTCACACCAGACTGATTTCAGCCATAAATGCAGATCTGTGTTACACTCATTTTCCAGCTTTGTTCTCATTTTATTTTGTAATTATTTTCCCTGCTCGTATTGGAGCTCTTTATTCCATACAAAGAAGCAGAAATATCTTTTTGGCAAGAACAAACCTGAGGAGTGTGAAGGTTTGCAGGAGTTACAAAAAATGGAGTGCAGGAATGCAGGAATGCAGTCTCATGTAAAACATTTGCTGTCAAGAACCCATGGGGTATTGGTAAGGATATTATTATTAGCTTGTATAAAATATTCTCCTTTAACCCACCATGAGACCCCAGGATTAGAAAGCAGGGAGCTGGAAAGGGCTCCCTGATTTGGAGAAACCCATCCCAGTCCAACATCAGCTACCACCAACACAGGCCCTTTCCTGAACAGACCAGTTTTTCTCCTGAACATTATCTATTCCAATCCCTCAGCAAGGATATTTCTTTTTTCCTTTGTTATGTCCACTTGTTGGTGCATACTATGAACTGAAATATTCTGACATATATATGGAAAATCTGTCCTTAGGAGAAAGCACTACCTTTTCTTGTGGCATGAAAGATAAAGAGAAATGTTTTTGAAATATTTGGATGACTTCATAACTCAGGGATGATAAGACCAAAGCTGATGCATGTGTACTTTGGCACTTGTTAATAGGTAATATTCCTGATTAACACTGACTCTGTACTGTTAGAGGCCAAGGTTATCTGGATAAATTACCTCAGAAATTCTGTGATTCTGTGAAATCCCATGCTGTTCCTTTTGCACTGATTTTTTTGTAGGTATTTTGAAGTCAAAAACCCAGACACAAGAAAACTTTAGGCTTTTGATTATCAACAAGGGCTTTTTGATCTTAGAGTGACCCTCAGAACTGAAAACAAAAGCCTCTTTGCAAAATGTGAACAGAGACATCAAAGGTCTCTGAAATGCAGGGATAATAAGGTCCAGTATGTAGAAATCCCACATTCAGCCAAAGGGAAGATGTGAGAAGAGTTAACTGGATGTGATTGTACAGAAATGCTTCATGTCTGCTGTGTTTTCTGTCAGGTTTAAATGGGTTTTGTCACTTTGATAAGCTTTTCCAAAGAAAAAAAAGTGGAGTCTATGAATAAATAGCATTAGACCATGGCTATCAGGCTATGGCAGGTCATTTAGCAAGGGAGAGAGTGCTTTTTTACTTCTCCTGCTGATCATGTTTTGTCCTGAATTCAATCTGTCCTCAAAGGAAGAACAACCCACAACCAAAACCACTTTTTCTTGGCTGACTTCAAAACTATCCACAGGAGAATTCATAGGCCACCTACTCAAAGATGTGTTTTTGAGCACCTTCTAAGAAATTTCAGTTCCTTAGGAAAATACCAAATGCTACAAGTCAAAAACAGACTATTAAAAATTGCTCCTGAATCCTGGCAATAATGGAGTCTTAGTTGAAAACATCTTGGGAAAAAAAAACCAAAACAAAACAGGGAAAGGAACCAGGTGTTCCATCCTTTAGTGGAGGATTGTAAAGCAGCCTGGCAGGATGGATTCTTTGGGGTAGGGGCCAACTATTTGTGCCATGCTGTTTCCATTTGAATGAAAAATCAGCCACCTCACAGACTCTGATTGTCCTGGACATTCAGAGCTGTGGCCGAAGCAGAAATGTTTGCTTCTCTCTTGAAGGTTCCGGCACAAAATGGAAGATAAAACAGCATTCAGAAAAATAAAACTGAATTTTAGCCTGCATAAATACACTCAGTACTTAGGAAGCTGCTGCAAAATGCTGACAATGGCTGTGATTTCTCTTCAGAATGGGGGGATTTGGGCTGGGGTTGGGTTTTTCTTGCAGTAATGTAAGATCATGTGTCACCAGCTCTAGCACTGGTAAAATCATCAGGAAAAATTCAGCCCCATGCATCCCTTTTTGGGGCACCTTTTGCTGAGTACAGGGAGGCTCTGCCAGCCCTACACACGCAGTATAAGAGCACAGATTAAATATTTACTGGCTGCTACATGCAGCAGATTTCTAAGCTAAATACTACTCAGCCAAGCATTAACAGAGCCTGCCCTGTGCTGCCTTGGAGGTTTTCAGCCAGGTGGGGAAAGGTTCTCCTTCACTGCTCCTTGGAACAGGCTTCCAGCTCCTTGTTGGGATTCTTCTTTTCCTTAAGATTTTTAGCAAGCTTTTCACAGAAATACTTTTCAGTGCCCAAATCTTTGAGCATCTCCTCCAAGGGAGGAGATGAAATCCTGCAAGAGTGCTGGGAAGAGGAGCAGGTAGGGAGGTTGAAGGGCAGAGCTGGTGATGGAGATTTCAGTGGGGGAGAGAAGGGATGTGGGCTTGACAGCAGCAGGAATGGAAGCAGAAAGACAAAAATAGTCAATACAGAGTCAAATGGTGGCTAGATGAAACCTAATGAAACAGGGAGAAAATGCAAGGCTTTTTCAAGCAATTCCTTTTTTCTCCTCAGGAAACTGGAGAGTGAGCCCAGTGATTAATTGTTTCCCTTGCTATCAGGATGCAAATCAAACAAAAACAAGATCAACCTGTCTACAACATTATTTTTACGAAATCTTATCTTATGGTGGCTTGGACCATTAAAAATTCTCAGTTACCTGTTAGGTTTCTGTATTCCTGTGATGGGAATTAGCCCAGCTCCTCAGAAGTTCATGAAATTCAGAAGCTCCCATTAAGTGTGAATTTGATCCTCTGTGCCTGATACATGTCACAGCATTCTCTTGTGGACTTCACTTCAGGATTGTGAGGACTTCTCTGCTTATTTCTGAGCACAATAACTCAGCTTGCAGCTCTGGACAGACACTCCCTCTCCTAATTTTAATAATTGCTTAAATTGCATCCTAAAATTGTCTAATTTTAAAACTCTCACAACTTTTTTGTAAAAACTGCATATACACTTCACTCACTTCCGTGCAGTATCAGCGGATGAGATGGGGGCTTGGATAATTTTTGGCTCTTTAGTATTTTTAAACTGCTGGTTCATCCCCTGAAGCTGCCTTGCATTTTNTATCAGCGGATCAGGGAGATGGGGGCTTGGATAATTTTTGGCTCTTTAGTATTTTTAAACTGCTGGTTCATCCCCTGAAGCTGCCTTGCATTTTATAGGTGCACTAAATTTGATGACCGTGAAGGGTTGTTAAACAATAGACTGTGATAAAAATAGTTCCCTTTGCTGACATTCTATGTTTTTTTCTAAACTAGCTCCATAAATTACATCAACAAAACTACTTGCACGAGTTCATTTTTTTTTTTTTTCCTAGCATTTGAGGCAGGTAAACTGAATTGTCTCTGTAGGACCAAGAGCAAAAAGAAGCACATATTAGTGATGGACCTGGTAGTTATTCAAATTAAATACCCTTTTTCTTGCAAATGTGGTTGTTTAAAGATACTGGATTTTACACACCACTGTTCCTGGAGCATGTACCCAAGAAACTCTTACACAATATCCTTCTTACAAGGTTTTTGTAGAGCTTGACCCCTGAATACAATTAACAAATTCCTGTATGAATTTCAGGCTGAATGAATTAATGTGATGTTTGATAAGTGAACTGGAAACAATAACTGACCCTGATGTTTCTGCAGAAATTTCCTTTCCTGGCAGGGTTACAGAAACTTGGGTGTATCATATGTGGTGTGAAATAAGACTGATATTGAAGTTAAACTTTAAATGGTATCATTTAAACAAGAGATAAGCATTCAATTACCTTTATCCAAGAGGTCAAAGAGGAAGCACCTCTTTGAGATGCTGGCAATTTCAGTGGAAGAAAAGCAAAGGAGAAAATACATTCTCCTGAGTCAAGGAAGAGATTACAATAGAGAGAGGAGTATTTGGAGAGCAGGCAGTGTAAGGAAGCTGATAATAAACTGTATCATAACAGGCAAGGTCATTTGGAGAAACAACTGCCTGATTATTCAGCTAATCAGGAGAATCAGCCAGGCTCTCTTACCTGCCTGTTCTGCAGCTCCATGCAAGGACACAGATTACCTAATAATAAAAATACCAAATTGCATGGCTACACTCTTGTCTTCCAAGCCTTATCCTTCAGATTGCAGGTGTGAGGTCAAAAAGAAGACTGCAGATGTAAAAGAGGAAGGACAGACAAGAAGAACTGGGTGAGAAGTTTTACTTTGAGAACTTAAGTGCTGGAATTCTTAAATGTTTGTATACTCAGTGAGGTTTCTCTGCCTAAAATGAAAAGTTGTAAAAATTCCAGCTCCAAAATAACTGTATTAGAGAATCTAATTTTCCCCTTCTGTTTGGTTTGACTTCTGAAATGCATTTTAATGGCCATTTTTCTTAGTGCATTTCTTCCCCTTCCACCCCAGAGCACTGACCAACTAGATCTGTTAATATTCTCTAACACAAACCAATGAAACATTCTGATTCAAATCTCCAGCTTCTATTGGAGTTACTCTTTATCTTCCTTCTAAACTCTGGAATGTGAAATATTCCATTATCAGCTAATGTTTTATAAATACCTCAATTGATACTCACTGAACATTGCTCCTCTTTGGATGATCTCAATGTTAGATGAATTATTACTCATCTTATTAATCACATTCTTAGTAGCAGTGTGCTAATTAATAAAAAAACCACTCATTTGCTTCTCAGAGAAGTCCTTCTAGTAAAGTAGAATATGAGCAAATTATCAGGTTCCATCTAATAGAAAACCAACAACCAATAAATTAAATAAATAAAAAAGCTAAAAACCAAACTAAAATCCAAAATGCTGGAAAAAAAAAGAGAAGATGTTTGAGACATTCAGACTCTGATCATATGGTGTTCTTTTAGTTTTGCCTTCTGTTTATGTCCTTTCCTTAGAGTGCTTGAGTTGTGGCATCCAGACAAAATCTGCTTAATTTCAAAAGGCAGTTATGGATTCACACAATTTGATGGTTTTTCTTGAAATGCTGCCCCTTGTTCTGAGGATAAAAAAACTGCCTCAGCTTGTGTACATAGTGTGGGAGGGGGGGAAAAGTTGACAAGATGAGCTCATAAATCAATGATGATGAGGAGAAATCTGTCATCAGCTCAGCTGAATTACAAACTGAAAACAGGAATTTCCCAGTTGTCAAAAGGAGTATTAATTATGCCAGATTCCCACTTGTGTGGTCTGGCTTGAATTTTTGTCATTATTTTCTAAAGACATTTGTATATAAAGATGGTTTAGTGATATATTGTGGTAATTTAAATAATAAACCCTCTTCATTTTCACAATTTTATTTTTCTGCCTGTGTAATACCATTTTTTCTGCCTGTGTAATACCATCTCTTTATGAGTCACCCACCTTAACAGCAGTCATTGAGTATGTTTGATTCAAAATGTAAAGACAATTTGAGCTCTGTTTTTATTTTTCAAGAGCCCATGATAATTTCCTTTGAGCTGCGCCATCGTCTCATTCCCGTTCCATTTGTGAAGGGAAAGGAAAGCAGACCACACATTATTTGTCAAGAGTGTCTTTGCTGTGCCTTGGCTTCACAGCTTTTTCTGCTCCAGTGATGAAAATTGAACATAATTCTCATATGAGCCCTCAGAGCAATGAACTGTTTCACCCTTCAGAGCAAAGAAACAGAAACCAATGTTACAGAAAAAAGAGGTTATAAAGCTATTTTTGGGAAAGTAGGTAAGTGCAGCTGAATCAGACCCTCCCTTCCATCAGCTCTCAACAGTTTGCTTGGGAAGATGCTGGAATATTACATTTGGCAATCACTGCCTCTGTTTAAGGCTCAATAATGCTTGACATTGACATCCTGTCATGAAGAATTAGTTCAAACATTGGATCTGGAGCAACTCAGGAGGATGTGATATGTATGTAGGTGTCTGAAAAGCATGGATATGAAAAAAAAAAAAGAAGAGAAATTGTTGAAGCTGATTATGTAACTCTTAGTTCCAGTGGTTTGTGAGAGAACTAAATTAACACAAGGTGCATTAAAGCTGAAAATCCACAGTGTCTTGACTAAGAGGGTCAAGACTCACATGGACTTACTCCAGCTCAATGAACATAATGAGTGAAAGTCCCTTGACCAGTTTGCTTTTGGATAAAAATAATGTCCTTGCACTGGAAGAAGTAGATCTGATGCTGAAGTCAGGGAGATAATGTTGCCTTCTCTGAGAGCTGTGTGAGTACAAGATGATTTTGCAGATGTCTCCTGGTTTGGTTTTCTATGCATCTGTGAAAATTAACTGCTTTAGTCAAGACTTCCTTACAGGAGGACATCTCTTACCAAATAAAACTTCACCATTTTTTAAAGATAAACTCAATAGAACAGCAATAGAACAAAACTCACTTTATTTAAAAGGCTGAGATTCAAAAAAAAAGCATCCTCCAGCTGGTACAGGGTCATGACACGATGACACAGAGAAAGGGAAATGTGAAATAGCCTCCAAAAGTGCCAGCTACACCTCTTCTCTTTGACTCTGTCATTGCATCAACCCATTAAATCTGAGGAGGTATGTGGTTTTTGCAGACTCCACCTCTGAAAGGTAAAAACATACATAATTAGTTTGTTCTGCCTTATTAGGGAAATAACCTCTCAGGAATTTTAGGCAATCTTGCTGTAGATCAGATTTTTATTGTCTTCTGTGTATGCCCTCTTCTTTTCCCAAAAGCCATCAAACAAAAAGACAAAAACACTGTGGTGAAGTGATATTTCTGAGATGCTTCTCCAAACGTTGATATTTCATCATCACTTTCCTTGAAAGGTGATGTATCTGTCTGGTCGTTCAGACATAAAGATGGAAACAGTCCTAAAAACCAAGTTGGGATTCCATTCTGGAGGGTTAAACTGTTCATTTGTCACTGAAGGGTTGTTAGTTTGGCTGCTGGCAAGTCAGAAAGAAAAATGTTTTAGCAGAGCCATATAAAGACCCCGATGAAGGGGCTTTCAGCAGCAGCATTATTATCTGATAAGGCTGAAATCTCTGTGGGATCTTTGCCACTCCAGCCTGGGGATCACTGCTGGGCCCTCACCAAGGCTCTGTGTTTGCTAAAGGCAAAACAGCATCAGTTAAATTAAAACAGATCACTAATGAGGAACTAAAGGAAGTATTTTGTCTCTCTCCTTATAATAGAAACTTATTTTCTTCTAGAGGCTCTCTCTCTTCGCTGCTTCTGTATTTTTAGCAGGGTGGGCACACTCACTCTCTGCTGGTAAAATTAGTTCTTAAGAGCTCCAGAAGATGCTAATAAGTATTAACTACTTGATAATATTAAATTATTGTAAATGCAATACAAGAAATTAAAGAAATTCTTAGGATTAGTCTTACCTGACTGATAATGAGTAGCATGGCTGGAGCAGAATTATCAGTCAGCATGAATATACAGATCCATCCATATATATATTTAGATAGTATTTATAATCTTACATATACATTTATATATGGGGAGGGAGAGAGGTGCTGGGGGAGATTATGGATGTGACTTACCCTGCCTGTGCTAAATCAAACACTAAAGATTCAAGGCCAGGCAGTGAATTCATTAATTCAGCTGGGGATCACATTGGAATGAAGAGATGAACTGCTGCTTTTAACAGTCCTGGAGTGTCCATGTGAAATACAAGCATGGTTTATCCAAATTACTCATGTGAACTCACAAAGAAATTGATTGCATTCAAACTCTTGGCAGTCCTTGCTCTGAAGTCTGAAAATGAGACTGTTCAAAAAGACTGTTCATAAAAATATATATTTAATCCTGAATATACCAAATAAAGTTGCTAATGTGTTCTAATCAGCATTCTGTCTGCTTCCACATGGGAATCACTTTGGGGAATAATTGTAATGGAAAAGCAGCAAAGCTCAGGACGTACCAGGCTGTGGTTACTCACACACAGGTACAAAAAAAGTATCTCCAACCAGATAATCTTTAGCATTAAATCACATATATACATATATAAATGTTCTTGTTAATAATACATCTCTAGATTATTTCTCTGGATTCATTCACGTCATGGAAAACTTCCAGTGTTCACAGATCGAAGTATTACGTCAGTCTGGATTTAGTCAGAGATTTCATTAAATCCAGGCAATTTTTGCCTGAATTAGGACTGAACAGAAGCTTCCTAAAGAACAAACTTTTCCAAATGCTAACTATGATACAGCTTTAATGCTGAAGTCATAAGTGACAACAACAACAACAAAATCCACATTTAAAAAAAATAATTTGCAGAATGTTACATTCAGAATGCAAATGGAGACACAAAGCATGTCCCAGAGAGATTACAACCCAAGCAGAAAGTGGAGCAAATGTCTGAAAACCTGATATTACAGCTAAACTTAGAAATTCAGTATATTTGGAAGGCATTCTAGTATAATACGTGGTTTAAATAAAAGTGAGCCTTGAGGATGCAATGCATTTGTAGGAATTGTGTGCATCAGATTAGCAAAAAAGAGAAGAAAAAGACTTGTAATAGATAAAAAAAAATAAAAATGAGGATGTGGCTAGATATGGAGAAATTAATGATAAATTCAGGTCTATAGCCAAGGGCCATCATAGATATTGAGAGACCCTTTCTGGACTGGTCCCATGAAGATGTTTTTTGCTTGTGATAATGTGGAGGAGGATAAAGCTGGAGATGAGAGAGACAAGGAAGAGATGCTGGTGCCAGGTCTGCACACAGACAGGATAGGATGGAACAAAAGGGAAGAAAGGTGTGGAGGAAGAAGCTGTTTGCATGGGAAGGTGCCCAAGAAAGAACAGCCCAAAGTTGTGAGCCTTGGAGACAAGGGAAGGGAGATTGGTGTACACACAGCAGAGAGGCAAGAAAAAACAGGGAATTTGTGATAGAAATCAGAATTTTGTGTGAGATACCTTTGTGTGTATCGACAATTAGGGGCTGATCCTTGGCTGATTAATACCAGGTCTACAGCAAATCTGCTCTGGAGCCAGGCTGGGAGAGCTGGGGGTGCTCACCTGGAGAAGAGAAGGATCCAGGGAGAGCTCAGAGCCCCTTCCAGGGTCTGAAGGGGCTCCAGGAGAGCTGGAGAGGGACTGGGACAAGGCATGGAGGGACAGGACACAGGGAATGGCTTCCACTGTCAGAGGGCAGGGATGGATGGGATATTGATAAGAAATTGTTCCCTGTGTGTGTGGTGAGGCCCTGGCACAGGGTACCCAGAGAAGCTGTGGCTGCCCCTGGATCCCTGGAAGTGTCCAAGGCCAGGTTGGAGAGGGCTTGGAGCAACCTGAGACAGTGGAAGGTGTCCCTGCCCATGGCAGGGGGGTGGAATGGGATGGACTTTTGGTCCCCTCCAGCCCAAACCATTCTGTCATTTTGTGATCTGTGAAATCTCTTTGTTTGCTTCAGTGACCTTTGAATCTGGTCATTACAGAACTTCAGCTTCCACATCTCCCATCTGAATATTCATATTCTCATTAAATCACTATTCCTGATACATGCTTTGTTTTATTGGTTTTCTTTTAATTAAAAATGTTTAATTAAAACCTACAACAAAGATCAGATCTTAAAATAATATTTGGGCTGTAATTTAACCCTGTTTTACACGATACAGAAATATCTGATTTTATTTGAGGTATTCTGAAGTCAGCTTTGGCTTTTCATAAAAATTAATATAGTTCCTCTCCCCTCTGTGATGTCTCTCAAATGTCAGTTTACTTGGGCCACATCCAGAGGAAGCACTGCAGCACTGTCAGGAGAGCTGCCATTCTCTGGGAGGGAGAAGAAAATGAAACCACTTCATATGACAAAAAAAACCCCTCAATATACTTATAAAATAGTATTGTTTAGTAGTGTCTTGCCCAGTACATAATGGTTCTGATGAGTGAATTATTTTCTGAAACAAAATTGTCTTCAAATAATTTCTAAAAGTGTTTTCCAATATGGTGCATTTCCAGACTGCAGGTTGTGAGAGGAAGAACTTATTATTTTATATTGAATGGCTTATTCCCAGTTTAGGTCCCTGTAAAGTGTATTTCTGGGTAAGGATATTTCTGGTTAAGTGCCTGGCTGAAACAGACATATAAATTACCAGCTCTGCTTGTGCAAATGTATTTATGTGTGATCAATTTAGATGAATGAACTGCTTCACTCAAAGAAAAGTGGTTCCTTAGAAGAATGTGGGTTCATGTATACACAGTACAGAACTGAATTTTATGAATGAAGCTGAGATATTAAACAAAACACAGACTACGGTGAGAAAAAAAATATTTTTTTAATTACTGGTAATTGTGGATGTTCAGAGCTTCAATATTTATTCATAAGAAAACAAAATCATAAAATCACAGAATGGTTTGAGGTGGAAGGACCACAGAGCTCATCTCATTCCCATCCCCTGCCATGGGCAGGGACACCTTCCCCTATCCCAGGTCACTCCAAGCCCCATCCAGCCTGGCCTTGGACACTTCCAGGGATCCAAGGGCAGCCACAGCTTCTCTGGGCACTCTGTGCCAGGGCTCAGCACCCTCCCAGGGAAGGATTTATTCCCACTATCCCATCCATCCCTGCCCTCTGGCAGTGGGAAGCCATTCCCTGTGTCCTGTCCCTCCATCCCTTGTCCCCAGTCCCTCTCCAGCTCTCCTGGAGCCCCTTTAGGCCCTGGAAGGGGCTCTGAGCTTTATGGAGCCTTTTCTTCTCCAGGTGAGCACCCCCTGTCCTCATAGCAGAGGTGCTCCAGCTCTCTTGTCATCCTAAATACCTCACCTTGATCTTCTTCCCATATATCTTTACCCAACAAAATATACATGTTATAAAAAGGGATAACAAATCCACCAGGCAGAGATTCTTTAGGAAAGGATGTCAGTGAGTTACAGTGCACCATAACCTGTTCCTGGGCCAGCCAGATTTTCTAAGAAATTCTAAGCAGAATACATCACCCCAGCACACTGGTAAGAGCACTGCTGAATGCTGTGTCAATTTGGGGTACAGACTGCAAGAAAGATAAAGTCTGATTGAAAAGGAACATAAAAATAATGATCAGAGACTTAGGGAAAAAAAAGATCTGTGAGAGGAGATTGAGTGAACTGGTGTTTTGTCTGAAGAAGTGAAAATTGCACCCATTTTTCCTCTAGGTCCTGAACGACAAAAAATGCTGCTGCAAAGTGGAATAGAATAAACAGTTTTCATTTCCCTGGATGGGAGAAATAGTTTTGGAATAACATTGCAGCAGGAAAGGTTTAGATTAGAATTAAGGACAGTGTAATAGGAGTAATGAGAATACAGCACAAGGATTTTGCCTGAGGATGCTGCAAAATCCTTATCAGTGGCGGGTGTTGGTAATAGCCACATTTGTCAAGAATGATACAATTGATTTTGACTTTTTGCAGACAAGTAAGCTAAATAGATTCTTAAAATGCTTTCCATTTTTTTTTCTGTCATTTTAGCTTCTGAATAACAATGTTTAATACACTTGTATGCAATATTTTAGAAAATGAAAGTATAAAGACATTGCTGAATTAAGCTGTTCCATATCTCTGTCGTCAAAACCATTTGGAACTGTTAAAATTTTAGTCCTGCTCTGAATATGAACTATCTGAGTTAGTGATGCCCATTCTTTCTTCTGGCAATCTTCCTTCTTTAAACTGAAATAGCAAAATTCTTGGAATGAAAGCAACCGAAAAAAGCAGGGATCAAAAATAGTCCAATTTATAAACGAGGAGCATAATAAAATAAACCCGTGGATTTACAGCTCTGTCCTACTCTACCTTTATGTTATATATCAAACAAGGAAATAGAATAAAGCTGGCAGCATGTCCTTGTTTCAGTCTCCAATTACACTTTATTTTCAAAATCACAAAAGCAATGGTCTGCCTGTGCTGTCAGTCACCAGGAATTTCCATTGCCTTGCAGACCAGCAGTGTTCAGTCTGTCCAGAGTGAATTAGTGACAATATTTGGATGCACTCCCAAGGAAAAGTGTGAGTTTGTGCCCCTCTGAGTGACACCAACTTTTCTATCAAACCTTGCTGGGAGCTTCTCACTACAGCTGCCCATGGCCCTGCTTGGGGGCTGGTGGCCACTCAGGAATTTCACTCCTCAGAATCCCAGCACAGGGATTTCTACACACCAGCTTTATTGTCAAGGTTAGGTGTTTCCTGACAATTCCCTTAATCCAGTTTAGTGATTTAATTATTTATCAGTTTGCATGCTGTCAAAAAATGTGTGAATACCCAAGCATGCACATATATGTTTCACTTAAATATTTGTGTGTGTAGGTTTCTTTAAATTAAGAAAATATTATGAGATGACATAAGTGAAGAGGGTCTCAATTTTTCGAAGTAGAATGCAAAATGTTGCAGTTCCTAAAAAGTAATCTAGTATTGACAGTTATTTGGAGGAGCCTTAATTCAGTTCAGTTGCAATAAAGGATTAAAATGCCAAAATTCTGGGCACAAACAGAACTTCCTTAGTCCTCTGTGCTGAACTATATTTGCTGTTAGCAAATACTTTCTAATATGGAATCCAAATCTCTTTTGTTGCAAATTGAGCTGATGGCTTCTTATCTTACTCTGCATAGGCGAGAAGAGGATTGAACAGTTTCCCTTACAAAAGACTTGAAAATCCTGTGTCCTTTTTCAGAGCCACATTTGTCTGGAATGGAGTTTCTTATCCTGTGAATATCATCTGATGCAGATTGAAAGTATTCAATTAGCTCTAATTCAGCCATTTGATCTGCTGGTGGCAGTACCTTATTACAAGGAGTTCTTTTTTCTGACATGAGGCAAATCTCTATTTTCAAAAGACATTACTTACCTGCTTAAGGAAATTTCTCTGAAGTGGGGTGTAAATTCGAAGTGCAACAATTGGTGAGCCTTGCTGGGGAAACTTGTATTGCACAATCAGTCAGAGATAAAGGACCTTGCTGGAGGTGATTTCAGTCATTTTAGTGGAATTTGCTGCCGGCTGTTGAAAGTCACATTCAAACAGGCTGCTGTCCTCTCGGGTGGGGTGTGTCCTTGGGGAAGACTGTTCCTTCTTGACTCTGAAATGTGAGACCACTCTTTTTCTATCCATGCAAGGAAATGTTGTGTCCAGAGCCCTGGCCTCACATTCTGGATATCTGGGGGGAGCTGAAGCTCCCTTGCCAGCATAATTCTGGAGAATCTTCACTTATCTTTGAAAAATCTGTAGCCAGCCAGCTAAATATACAAATTTAGCAGAAACTTCCAGAAAAATGAAGGCTGTAATATCACTAGAGGAGTAGAAACCTTCTGGATGAACCAGACTGTGATCTGAGAATCATGTCTCTTAGTTACCATGGCAGAAGTAAAACAATTTTTTTTTTTCTTTCTCTGATGGCATTGATATGTTTCAAATCTCTAACCTCTTTCACAGAGTTCTAAGGAAAGGGTCTAATCACCAGTGTTTGTGTTTTATTAGCTGTCTAATAAACCAAGGTAGCCCCTGACAGTGAAAGAAGACAACAAGGTTATTTAGGAGCACTGCATTGATAGATGAGAATTAGAGACCGGTGTGAGATTTAGCCAAGCCCTTGATGGAGTGATGTGTCTGAGGAAAAAAAAAAAAAATCTGTCTCCAGATCTCTCCAGACGTGCTCCAGTTTAATCAGCATCAGCCACACTGAGCTCCCATCTGTGGAGTGAGGCAAAGGGAAAAGCTCCATAACCAAAGAGGTTCTGCTTTCTCTGAGATCCTTGTGTCATTGTCAGTCTTTTAGAATCCTGTGGTAAACTCAGACTTGGAAATTGGCTACCAACTTCTAGACCTAGGACAGGTCTAGAAATAACCTTCTGGCTTTGAAAGCCTACACAAAATGGGAAGATTGCAATTTGTGCTCAGTTAGCTTGGCTTCCTCCAGGGCTCCTGAGGTGAGGGGTGAAATCAACTCACCTACGGATTTTGTGTTTTTAGACTTTATTGCCATAGCAGTTCTAGGCCAACCTCCATTCCATGGGAAAAAACCCAGCACTTGATCCAAGTGGAGACAAGGAGATGGAAACAGTAATGCCAGTGGCACCTTCTCCTCAGTGACCCTGGGGTTGTGCTCTGCCAAAAAAGTGTCACATCCGAAACAGCAGTGACAGAACCAACCCAGCACTACGAGCCACCAGTTTGTGAAAATCCATGCAGGCTTTGACACTGAGCACTGAATTCAGGTGTAGAGAGTTGGTGCTTTATTAACCACCTCTACTGTATTTAAAACCCTGGTGTCTAAAACTGGGATCCTTGCCTGTGAATCCTCCTACTCCTTGGCAAAGCTACAGAGTCAAGACTGTGTATCTTGATATAGGTTTGTGGCAAATGCCAAATGTGTTCCTGCCTGATTTTGTCATGTCAGCTGCCATTCTGCCTGAAGAACTGTTGAGGAAATGAGGCAGATTTTGACTGTAAAATGCTGAAGTATTAATTCAGTTATCATGCCAGCATAGGTATCCTTGTAAGATAAGATTAACATAATTAAGAGGTTAATACTAATTAAGATAATTAAGATTATTAGAGATATAAAGGCTTTAAGAGACTGGTATTTATTTCAGAGGAGGCATATGCTTTATGATATATTTCTGTTTGTTCACTTGCATTCAGATGGATTCAGTAACAGTCTGAGTTTGTACATAAACCTGCACAGGATCTTCCCATTACCTTTCCCTTGCTTCTTGATTCAGTCCTGTAGTGAACTGGGTGCTGAAAATATGATGAGGTTTTTGCTGTCTCAAACAGTCTGAAAGTTTTTTTTATAGAAATTGTTCATCTATTTCGCTATTGGCACTTTTTAGCAGCTTTCCAGTGACCTTTCTGGCTTCTGCTGGCCCTGCTCAGAAAGTGTGTGCATATAGGATGATCTTCAAAGTTCTTTCCAGGGATGACAGACGTGACTGTGACATGTTTTCCTGTCCCAGATTTCCTAGGAGGCATCATTAATTGTTAGCCATGTTATTATGTCTCAAAGTACACAGCTGTCAGTAGCTCTTTTTAATGGGAATTAAATATTTTAGGTCTTGCAATGTGCAGTTTCCTTAATTTTGTGAATGTCACGGCACTCTGGTGTGAGCTAAGCAAGTTAGTTCATTTTCTGGTAGTCACAGAAAGAACATAAAAGTGATTTAGGTAAAATCCTATTGCTCTGATCAATCCAAGGCAAGAGGATCAATGGGCAACTTCTGGAGCTGAACATGGAGCTTAATATTTCAATTAATCTAAGCAAGTCTCCAATCCTGTGCTATAAATAGATGAGCATATCTTGCTTAAAAAAGATAGACTTACTCCAAAAAAGATTTTTCTTATGAGGAAAACCAGGGGAAAAGGAAGGATTTGAGGCAGAAACTCTGTTTTCTAAGTGGCTTAAAACCCTCAACATGATTCTCCATTTTCCTCCTTGCCAATGTCACTATGAAGAGAGTTTTCCTCAGTATCTTTCCTTCTGGTTGCTTCAGTGCTCTCCTTTTGCTGTGTAGGCTGTTCCTTTGTTGGCTCCCCAGGTTGTCCATATTTGAAATCACAAGCAGACCAATAGGCCAGGCTGAGAACTGCTGCTTCATATGTTTGGTGTCACAGCTATTTAGACACTTGCAATTTCTTTCAATTACCCAGTTTTATTGGAATCTGTTACTGTGGTCTGCTAGCCAAAACAAGGACTTCACTAAAAAAATAATAAATTGCTGGCTAATATTATTTGCATGGTAATTGCTTTGCAGTGCCTATTAAATCAATGTTTCTGGCACAGCTCTGTGATAGCAGAAGTACAGATATTAATATACTATGACAAAAACTTTTTTTTTTTTTTTTTTTTGTTTTTTTTTAATTAATTACTATTTTCCCCTGGGAAGGTTGGGTGGGAAGTGGAACTGTTGTTACCCTCAGCTCGGTGGGATTATGAGGAGGATCATTACATGGGCTGGGAAATCAGTGATGTTTGCAGATGTTCAGGGAAACGTTTAACGGGACAGGGTCGGCTCTGTCACAGAGTTCTTGTACCTTTATAGCCCAGCTCATGGGCATGGAAGCAGAAAATTCAGGCTGTTTCCAGCTTGAAAATGCCTGCTGACATGTGCTGTTCAGCACATGCCTGCTGGGCCTCCTCTGCACAGTTGATCTGCGCGTGTGCTCCGAGTCCAGCACCTCCCGGCCGGGCTGGATTTACTCTGTGCCTTCACTGTGTGTTCAGCACATTCCCATCACTGTGACACATTGGGATGAGAGGGACTCCTGGCCATTCCATGCATAACACAGGTTCTGGATTTCCTTCTGGAATGTGCAGGCAAGAAATGAATGAGCCCCAGATAACTCGAAGTGCAGGATGGATAAAGCAATGGTGGTTTGATCTCAGTTTAATTTCTCCCTCCAGTGTCGTGGTTATATTGAGGATATGTTGTCTGGGAGAGTCTTGAGAACCTGACTGCATTTGTTAGGTCTGCTCACAAGCTCTAGTTGGTTTAGTAAGCCTTTGGTAATGTTTGGGATGGTGAAAAATAATCTTACAAGAACGGTTTTTAATCTTGTCATGGAATCACAGAATGGTTTGAGTTGGTAGGGATCTTAAAGCCCATCTTGTTCCAACCCTGTTTGTGGGCAGGGACACCTTCCACCATCCCAGGCTGCTCCAAGCCCCATCCAGCCTGACCTTGGACACTTCCAGGGATCCAGGGGCAGCCACAGCTGCTCTGGGCACTCTGTGCCAGGGCTCAGCACCCTCAAAGGGAAGGATTTATTCCTAATATCCCATCCATCCCTGCCGTGTAGCAGTTTGAAGCCATTCCCTCCATCCTGTCTCTCCATCCCTTGTCCCAGTCCCTCTCCAGCTCCC
>VYXF01005723.1:328374-356569 GCA_013397295.1 Polioptila caerulea | reverse complement strand
ACTATTAAAAAAAAAAAAGAAAAAAAAAAGAGAGAAATCTTTGCTGGGTAATTTGCAGTCCTTGTTCTCTATGGGAAAGGCATCGTCAATGAGCTCTGTAATTTTTACTGACTGAAAAATGTCTGATACTTCTGTCAGGGAAACGCTGGCCATCTTTTCCTATTATGAAATAGAATCTCAAGCCCGTGTGCTGGGGAGAGCGATCGGAGCTGACAGCTCCCAATTCTGCATCAATACCCAATGAAGAAGTTCCACACGGATTTAGGATGCAAGGATTGCAGAGGATCGTGCTGATTTTAAGTGGACCTCGGATGCAAAATGCTGGAGGGATGGGGCAATACCACTGTGCTTGCTTTCTTTTTCACAGCTGTGTTAATTTAAAAGAAATACCTTGTTTGGGAGGTGTCTGTTGCAGAGCTAAACATTGTGTTTGAATGTGGCTGCTGTGAGTGTGTGCTGGGAGAGATCAAGGAATGCAGTAATTTGATGCAGTAAAAGTTGCTTTGCAGAAGTCCTGGCAAACTTAAAGCTCTTGTGCATAAAAATAAAAATTTGTGAAGGAGATTCATTACTAATGGATTTGCCAGAAACAGTCTTAAATAAATTGCAAATGTAAACCATTTAAATTGTGGTTTCAGAACCTGGGGATCAATGTGCTTTTATGCTCCCTGTCCAGTTTATTTACATTTTTCTGCTCTTCACAGCATTTCAGTGGTCTCAAAGCAAAAATGTGATGCTTTAATAGTATATGAACCTCATCTATGTTTTAGCATTTGGGCAGGAGAGCTGAAGGTGGTGTTCCTCTCCCCAGATGATGCTGTTTTATTCAAAGCAGACTGTTTATGCAAGTGTCCACTGGTTGCAGTACACCCTAATTCCGTTTCTCAGTACACAAAAGCAGGAAGGAAAGCAGTGACAGAACCAACAGAAAAAGCATTGAAGCAGGAGAGACTAAAAAAACCCATCCAAGAATATATTCCAGATTGCCTTGATGAATATTTTGGTGCAATTAGCAGGAGAAAAAAAATTAAAGAATGACTTGAACTTAACAGATACTGAAAAAAGCTTCCAAGCAATGAGATTGTGTCCCTTAAAAATCTGCAACCCTACAAGTCTCCATAGGGGAAGCCTTAATGCCTTCTTCCATGCAGGAATTTGGGGAGAGGTCTGTAACAGTAGCCCTGAAAGTTTCAATTATATCTTTAAGGAAAGCTACCATTTTCTGCAAATTGGATGATGATAAGGATCACTTAGCTGCCATTTCAATGCTGTGTATAAAGACTTCTAGTAGAGATGAAGCTCCCTTGTACATCACTGAAGAGCTGAATTTTTTTTCACTGCTTCTCCTTTTTACCACCTGGGATATAGCTTGGATCCCAACCAATGTGCCTATTCCCACTCTGGCATATAATCCATTATAATTTGGTTTTCTAAGGCAGGAATTAGAGCAGACAGTGGCAAACCTATATAGCAGCAGCTGGAAGACTGACAAGCAGAATTAGGGACCCAGAATTAATGGCCCTAAGTGCACTCTCTCAGAGCTCTGACAGAGGGCTATTGAATAAGAAACTCTGCTCTTGTCCAAAATTTGGTTGTAAAACAGAATCCAGGTAGTCTTAAAATGAGAGACCTCAGTGTATGTTTGAGGCTCTGATGTTGAGGCACAGTAGTGACCAAATTCAAGAACTGAGGTGCCTGAAATATCTTTGTAATTTGATGTCCTACTGTATTTTTGCAATGTACCCTTTTTGCAATCAAACCAGGAATCCACTTTGAAGATGATTGTAATGCAAAGGGTTTAATTTCCACTGTCTGAGCTGTTATCACAGCCAAACTGTTAAGTTTACACATTTTCTGAAGTTTCAAAGCCTCTGGCAAGTCTCTATAAATTAGCAGATTTAAATTAGCTTTATTAAATGTGCTATTATAAAACATTTTAAGAATGGCAAACTAAGTTGGTATGTGTTTAAAGGACCTTGATTAAATCAATGTAAAGTAGGCTACAGAAGAACAACATGAATAAAGTTTTAGGGACTTTAGGTGGGAAGCTCCTTCTTGTAGTCATGATGAGGGTAATTCAGTGGCAGCAAGGGTCAGAATTGTTCAGGTGGAAAAGAAAAACACCTTTCAATGTATTTGCTCTACATATTTTTAATTTTGTATTCAGATTAATCATAGAATCATCGTGATTGGAAAAGACATTTAAGATCTTCCAGTCCAGCCATTAACTGTCCCATATAATTTAACTGTCCTCAGAATAATTTAATTCTTGCTAATCCCTTGGATATTCCTTTACTGTTTGTGCCTGGATATTTACCTTACCTTAATTTGCAATCCAGGGCAGATGTGGTTGGGACAGAATGCATGAGATCAGACTGTGGCTGCTGATGTTTAACTCTTCATGTACATATCTTTTAATAAATCCTCCACCAAAATCAAAAAGGCAAAACAACCTATTAAATACTGAGTATACTTCTTCCTTTTGGCATTTTCTGAGTTGTTTATATCAGAATAATAAAAAATGATGCTCTTAGTGATAATTTTAATTTCCTTTCATGAATGGAAGGACTCAAACCTTGATCTTTGGTAGTCTTTAATTTTCAAGTCTGCTGAACCATGGCATTTTGTATAAAGGAAACATTTAAAAACAGAAAAGGGGGAAAAAGACATGACTGAAGGTAAAGCAAACTACATCTGTTATTTCTCTTGTATTTCTGTTCTGGTCATCCTGAACATTTATTGGCTGCCCCTTCTGTTTAAAATTTAGGATTTCAGCTGAAAAGAAGTCCAATTTCATAACATGTCTGTTTTAGTAGATATAAAAATGAGCAACATTAGACAAGATTTTGACCAAAATAGTCTTGGTGGCTGCAGATGTCATTAAATTCTTACAGTACCTGACAGACACATTGGATTTGTGGCTACCTTTAAATCATAGATATTCTTATGTAAATGACCTTATTGTTTTTGACAAGGTGATAAACATTCTTCTGTCTTGCTGCAGTTATTCCATCCTCATCAACCACATTCACTTGCAGGTGGTCATGCATAGTTCTAGGAAGTCACTGACAGAAGAGACCCACGTGCAGAAATGTCAGGTTTTTAGGACAACATATCCAGAGTATGATGAAGTAACTCCTCTGTTCATGACTGGTAGACCACTTGAATAAGCTAAAAAATTACTGACTCTCCTAAGTATCAGTGAAAATACCTTTGGATTTCTGGACATGATGGCAAGTCTTGACAGTGTTACTGGTTCTGAATGTCCAGGGGCAATGGGAAGAAGACAAGAATTAAAATTATCCTTTTGTGATTAATCAACGTATGAAGACCATGCAACATCCTGACTAGGCAAAAGCCAGTGTGTTACTGTGACATTACCAGGTTGGTGGAACTCCTGGTTTACAGGAAAAGTGAAAATTCAAACCTTGGGTTTTATTTAACCCTTGGATTTTATTTAACCCTTATTTAGTTTCTATCTCTAAAAGTGTCTTAGGAAGTCATGGAGGAAGCACGTGTGGAGTGCAATGATTAGCAAGTGTGAAGGTTTTAGTTGGTCATATTTGACTGGGAATCAATTAGTTCCACCTTCAGAACTGCTCAGTGAGACACTCCACAAAGGTTTATCTCAAGACCTTCCCAAGCATTTCTGGAGGTACCAGCAAATGAACTGTAATTAATTTCCAATTCTCTTAAAAGCAGAGGGCTTATCCACACTCCTGAATACATCTGCTGTGCCCTCTGCTACTGTTGGTAGTTCATCTATGAGAGTTGTTTTTTGATAAACCCTGGTGCTAAATGGTCTTGTCTTTGTGCTTTGAGACTTGTTTCAACTGAAAGGTTCTGTTCTTCTGTGGATGTCACTTCTCCCAGATGTTGCCCCTGGGGTTGGTCAGTTGGCTGGTTGGTTCTTGGTGTATTTACTCAGACTTACCAAGAGGCTGGATGAAGTGACAGAATAGCAGGGTTGTTTAGGACTCTGAAAAATCCCCTCTGTGGCCAAACTGGTTATGGCCCTGTACCCATCATTTGTTCATGTTTTCCCAGCATTTGGTGTCCTTTTCCAGAATAACTTGCATTGCTTGGGAAGTTGTGAGGCCTCACCAGGTAGCACCATGCTGTCGAGAAGTCATTGGTGATACATTGGGATAACCTTTCATTCTTTGTACCAATGGCAAAACTTGAGGGGCAGTGAACACTTTCTAGATTTCCAAACTGAGAGGAATTTATGAAATCAATTATTAAAAGCAAGGATGAACAACATAAAAGCTGTTCCTGGCAGTCTTCTGGAAAGTCTTTTTACAAGTGGATGAACTGCTCTTGGAAAATTTTCCCAGAACAGAAAATCTGTTCTCGGTATTAGGCAACCAGTTGTTCTTAATCCATTTCTTGTGCTCGTTTCTAAATGTATTTTAAAGCGCAATCAGGAAAGACAAAAAATCTTCATGCTGGCCTCTGTGGATACATTATTTCTAGAAATACAGGTTAGTTATGAAGTTACTGCTGGTATTTTGAAATTGCATAAAGACTTAATTATTGAGTCCCCTTCCATCTCGTAGGACACCATTTGAACTTACTCCACAGGAAAACAGAATCATGAAATTGGAGAGTAGCTTGGGTTAGAAAGGACCTTAAATACCATCTCCTTCTATTCCCTTCCACTTGCCCAAGTTGCTCCAAACCCCATCCAGCCTGGCCTTGGACACTTGCAGGGAAGGAGGAACCACAGCTGCTCTGGGCACCCTGTGCCAGGGCCTCCCCACCCTCTCAGGGAAGAATTTCTTCTTTAACATAAACCTGCTCTTTTTCAGTTTGCACTCATTTCCCCTTGTTTTGTCACTACATGCAAAGGGGCTGTTCTGCAGGAAAACTCTGCTTTTTGGAAAACGTTACATGTAAATAATAGATTTTGGAATGTCCTTAGATGTGACTCCTGGATCTGCTGAAGATCTGAACAACAGAGACTGGGTCACTTAATCGTGGAAATAGATGCTGGATCAAGCAGAGCACTCATAGGGAGCAGGCAATGGCACCTTTGGCAGGCTGTGGCATTCTCAGTTGTGTGTGCCTCTTGGTGAGGTGTGGCAGAGAAGGAAGGCAGGATTTTTATGTTTCCATCCTCCTGCTCTCCATATTCTGAAGGGAAAATGCAGGAAAAAACGTGTTGAGATCCTGGTTGCGTGTGTATTGCATCTTACAGAGAGATTAGAGGGCCTCTGGATCATTAGCTCATAGACAGAATTAATAATGCAGAAACCAGGTTGAAGACTCATATTTCAGAGAGAAGTCATTGTGATTTTTGCAAGCTTAAAGACGGTGCTTTGTTGACTACCTGCAATATTTATGGTTTCATTACGTTTTATTTGCAACTGATGTAATGTCTAAGAGAAATAATCATGGGTCAGGAGTCTCAGAAGGACATATTTAAAGACATAACAAAAGATAGTCATGCCTTCTAAAAAAAAAAAAAAAAGAGAATAACCTGACCTTCTTTTTTTAAACCAACTTAAAAATACTCAAGGCATTACTGAAGAGTTTATATGGTGGAGGAGGTTTGTGTGTGGTGTATGTGTAATCTTAGAAACTCAGCTTTGCTCAACAGCGAATTTAATTTTGTGAGATCCAATGGCAGTCTTTGAAATACGCATTCCTGACTCTTCCTTGGGTTTGTTTCAATGTATTTTGAAGACTTTTCACGTCTTATAAGGAAGAAACATACAAAGTAATCAAAAGTCTGTGTTACTCCATTACTCTTGATAAATATATTGAAGGGCATAGGAAATTCTAATAACATACCCAAAGATCCTGACTTTACCAAGGTTTTAGAAAGCATATGCCAAATACATTCTCAAAATCTGTACAGTAGTATGAATGTAATTTACCCTGCCATTATACACATTTTTAAAGGTGAAACAGCAGATTTGGGGAGCAAACAGTAACAAAGCTTTCAGGTTCACTTCAGATGTGTTTCATAATCACAGTCCTTCTCCTACTGCTGTACTTTTGAATCTTTAGTATTCCTGTAAAATGAAGAGCTTATTGTTTCCTAAGACTCAATTTATATTTTAAATGAGTGGAAAGATGCGTAATCAACTTGAAAAGGCAGGAAAATATCATCCTGTTTTTCAAGATCTAGGATATTTTATGGAGTGTTTTGAATTCTAGAGACCATTTTTAAAGAATGCTTGGCTTAGTTCTCCTCTTTTTTTTGTAGTGCAAATTAATTATGATTTGACAAGAGTGTACTTGATTTTCTTCTTCAGATCTGGTGCAAAGCCAAGCTTTATTAGTTAGAGCCTGTAAATCACAACCAAAGGTCAGTATATGTGAAATGCTTGTGGCTCAAGATATATTGTAGCTTTTTCCCATTATTCAGATATTTTTGTCCATGAAAAGGTGTTTATGTGTTTAAGTGGATGCTGTGTGATGCACACATGGCTGTGGACAAGTACCCACTTTTCATGATTGCATCAGTAATGTTCCTTGCAGCAATCCTAAAAATTTGGGAAACCATTGGTGTGAAACTCCTGAATGATCCCCCCTTCACGCTTGGTGTGGTCTGTGAATGCTGTGTGCCCATAGCAGGCAGGGGATAAAAGGTGATTCAGCAGTGCACAATAGTGAGTGCTAGACCTGCTAAAAATCCATCCTGGGAGCAGGTCCAGACCCTCACTTTGTTTCTTTTAATTGTATCTCATGTTTTTTGCTTGTTTTGTGCCCTATTTCTTACATCTAGAGTTGTTGATTTTTGTTGGGTTTATTGTTTGCAGTTCTCAATTTTAGGGATTGTCTTTTCCTATGTCCCTGCATAGTGCCCAGCATGGACTGTCTTTTGCTGTGTCCTGATCAGAGAATCACAGGCATTTTGGATTGAAAAGGACCTTCAAGAGATCATCTCGTTCTGCCATGGGCAAGGACATCTGCCACTATCCCAGGTTGCTCCAAGACCTGTCCCACTGGGCTTTGGCCACTGCCAGGGATGGAGCAGCCCAGCTTCTCTGGACAACCTGTCCCTCATCAGGGATTTAACCTTCCCAATATCCTGTCTACCCCTGCCCTCTGGCAGTGGGGAGCCATTCCCCCTTGTCCTGGCACTCCACATTCTTGTCCAAAGTCCCAATCCAGCTCTCCTGGAGCCCCTTTAGGTATAGGGGCTCTAAGGTCTGCCTGGAGCCTTCTCTTCTCCAGCCTGAACCCCCCCAGCTCTCCCAGCCTGGCTCCAGAGCAGCAGTGCTCTAACTGTAATCATTATAATAACCAACACCCTTCTGGTGTTCAAGGCAGTGACTGTAGGACAGGAATGGGGTGTACCTCAATGCTCCCAGCTGTGGTTCCTGTACAGTGGGGCTTCTGCAGCTGGACCACGCCCTGACAGCTGTTCCCACGGGGGTCGTGAGAGCAAGGATCAGCAGAAGGCCTTGAAAATGTAGTGGGAAGAAGCTTCCCTAGTGCCAGTGGGATGAGGTTGGGTGGTATTGGCTTCTTTACCTTCAGCCCGAAGAAAATCCCTACTGAAGGCATTTATCCTTTGATCTGTGCTGCTTTTCCTTGGCCCTCACTCTGCAGGACTGTGCAGCCTGTTGGAAGCATCTGCAGCGCTGCAACGTAGTGCTGACCTTGGGATACTTCCCTGAAACACATTCAGAGGTTTCTGAGCTGTGTTCTCTGACTGTCTGGGTTTTCTGGCACCGTTGTATCCATTAAATACTGATTAGATAAATCCAAGAGACTAAATAATGCTATCATCTCTTCCCTACTTATCTTAATAATATTGCCAGTAATATTCCAATATATCAATTCAAGGATATTCTATACCTAGTCTGGTGCAGGAAACAGGGACAGTGTCCTTTTTTGTTTCAAAAGCAGAAGAAAGCCATTTTATTTATTGGTTTGGTTTTGCTGTATTGCCTAAAGATGAGGGTAAAAAGTAAAAGCTGCTTTCAAGGACTGTTAGAGAAATACATCATTTTTCATAATGTTTAATGAATTGCTTACAGTACTTGTTTTACTTAAAACTGCAATTAAAGATCACCCTCTAGTCAAAAGAAAACTGTGATAAGAACGTGACTTGAAACTGGGCAGAACATTTTCTAAAGCCCTTTGGGAGTAATTCCAGTAATTATTCAATCTGACGTTTTCCAGAGAAATAACCCTTTATGTATGAACTCCATTAATCACAGTAACACAGTTCACATGTCAGATACTTCTCTCCAGTCACTTCATACTCTCCATTTATTAAGAGACTAATAAACATCTTCACTAAATATGAGAAAATATTAAACTGCTTGCAGAAAATCCTGGTGGATAGGTTTGGTCTTGTGAGGTGGGACGTGATCTGTCGATGTCTGCAAATACCTTGAATTTCCAGGCTGTAGCTGCTCTCACCATCAAGGCTCCTCCTCATTTGGTGGCATTTCAGTCACACAGCACTTTCAGGACATTTCTGCTTTCTTTTCTTCCCTGAACTGCCCTGGAGAGTTCTGGTTTGTCTGTCCAGCTGTAAAGACTTGCTATATGAACTTTCTTAGCTAAATAATTGGTCTTTTGCAAGACCTGGATGTGGGAAACAAAAATTCTGCTTTAGATCATCTACAGGCACAAGAGTAAATACTTGAATACTTTTTTTCTGGTATGAACTTACTAGACACTATTGGAACAGCAAAATTAATATGGAGTAACTTTCTTTTATGATAACCAGCTCTGAGATTTGTGTTATGTTTTTCTGTGTTTCATCAGCTGAAGATATTCCTGAATATTATCTTGTGTTAAAAAGTGGTGGTTTAAAAATGCAGTGGTGATTAGATACCCATATATGAAGAATTTATAATTCTCTCCTTTTCAGATTCTGACATTCTTTTGTGCTTTTGAAGCTGGCAAGTGCAATTATCAGTGTTCTGATGAGGAGTGATAAATAGAATCTATTGCTGAATGTGGATAAAAGATGAAGGCAAATAAGATTGGTTTGACACAGCCTCCTTGTGCATCTCCTGACTCCTCAAAAGCTGAGTGGAGAATAATTCTTTGTCTTTGGATATTTACTTTATAATATTTGATTGGATTTTTTGTGTATTTTTTTTGTTCTGGAGCCAATGTGACGTACCTGAACTGTTACTGTGACGAATGCTTGAAATTCAGGATTTTTGCATGGCAGTTGTCATTCGTTGCACATTCCAGTAGATGGCAACTCCAGTCTTCCTGACATTTCATCTCCATTCAAACCAGTAATATTTTCTGTGCCCCCGCCCCTGCATCTTGGCCATATAAATAGCTACGACTTGCACAGAAACGTGAGTCAATATTACTTTTATTGAAATTACCACACAGGATCTGATTTCAACTCAAACAGTACTGAAAAGAAAGGCCTGTAAGTGCCAGTCCTCCTGGATCGTAAAGCACACACTGATTCCCCTGTAACTTTAGAAAATATTTTAGGAATTTTCATAAAAAGGATTACTGCCCCAAACTTCTTTTTGTGTGAAATAAAGGAAGGGGTTAGCTGCAAGTGCAGCACACTGGCTTTCAGTTTGATGGTCTGGCTGTGAAGTGTATCTCCCCCTGATTAATGCTAAACTATTTATTTTTGCTGTTCATAGTAAACCCTTGATCAGACCTGTAAACATTTGTAGATTTGTGAATTTTATACTGCTATAAAATCTGTGGATACAGCTTGTTTTGGGTGAGGGCAGGAGTAGGCCCAGGGGTTTGCTGCATGGTTTAGCCATGGGAATATTTTCCAGTTTCCCTCCTGCCCAAAGCACTGCCACACTCAGCCTCTCTTCATTGTGCTCCTATTCCCTCCCATCAGTTGTATTAAAAAGCACCAGTGCAGGGGAGCCTATTTCTGGTTTTCCCTGTGCTGACTTTCACAACTTCAATACTTGCCTGTAGAATTTGAAGCCATAAAACAAAGCATCTCTCTGTGAGTGAGTGCCAGACGTCAACCACAGGCACAAAAGATTGTGCTTGCTCTGCCTGGGATGGAGGCTAAGCATCATAACAGTCACACAAAGGGTCCTTTCTGCATCTCTCTCTATCAAGGCTGTAGTTTAATTTTCAAATCACTTCCACTCTGTCTAGCAAGGTATTATTTTGAGGTTGATGGTTAGAAAGGGACAGAGTGAAGGACAGTATTTTTTTTTTTAATAACTACAAATCTAACTTGAAACTAATAAAAACTACTTATCAGGGGTTTTTTTTACCTACTTCTTCCATAAAGAACTTTCAATAATCCCATAAGAAACTCTCAATCTGCCAGAGTCTGTAGGAAATTTTGCTATTTCATACTAAGTCTTATGGACACAGATGCAAATATTTCTTGTTTAAAATAAACTGAAGAAAAGTTCCAAAGTAGAGCAATTTTTAAGGCCAGATTTATATGTTCACACTTTTATTGGTTTAGTAAAAAGCTTGATTTTCATCCCAGACTTGATTAGTCTATGGATATTTTTACTTCACAGAACCAGTATTAAAATAAATTACACTCATACAGGACAAGCAGAATATTGGTCCATTTAAGCCTGACTGACTTTTATGTAACAAATTAGCGAGCAAGGTAATTAAATCTCTTTTGGATGCCTGTTTCATCTCTGGAAGGAATCCCAAGAACCTCAGAAATCTGACTTTCAGGTTATATACAGGTCCTGGGTCTATTGCAGCTAAGTGGCTTGTTTCTCATTATCACATTTAGTGCTGCAGGAACGACTCCACCAGAGTCTTTATTAAAACTTGCTTAAGGCCAGCATTTTCCCTTGGGTCAATAATGACTTTAGAGGAATGGATGTAGAAGCTGGATTTGCTCTGGAATGAATTATGTCTCATCAGGGCCCCCAGGCTAGTATTTCAAATTTGCCACCAGGCACTTCATCAAAAAAAATTCTGTTCCAGTATTGAAAAGACCTTGTTGCTCCTGTTAGGAGAGCAGGGCATACATTTGTGGATCTTTCCCTGCACCTGAAGTGTATGACTCTGTTTTTTTTCTGTGCTAGGACCCCATTGAATGCCACCTGTATCAGTGAGGATGTGGTTTAGGAATGTGCCCTGAAGATCTCATACTTTGGAAAAGGTGGTTGCCAGGTATTTCTGACAGAGAACAGCAGAGTGAAGTACTGGTAAAAGCCATTCAAATCCTACAGCTCCTGGTGTGAGCACAGTATTTATGAGAGGGGTAGTAAATATCATTGCTTCCTGCAAGTCCTTGCTCTTGAATAATCCAGATATTGCTAATCACTGCACATCATGGAATCACAGAGTGCTTTGAGTTGGAAGGGACCTTAAATTCCATCTCTTTCCACCCCCTGCCATGGACAGGGACACTTGCCACTAGCCCAGGTTGCCCCAAGCCCCATCCAGCCTGGCCTTGGACACTTCCAGGGATCCAGGGACAGCCACAGCTTCTCTGGGCACTCTGTGCCAGGGCCTGCCCACCCGTCCTGGTCTCAAATTACTCCCCACCTGTATCTCAGCTGTTGGGAGTAGAAATCTCTTTGCTCAGGAGAGAGGATGAATGTTCACAACATTCACAGACTGCCCAAATGACCAAGGAGAGGACATGAGGATGTGGGATGGAAAATCTACCTCGACCTGCAAAGGAAAAGTAGTCACCAAAGGGCTGTTGGGGTTTAACCCCAGCCAGAAACTGAGCACCCTCACTGTCACCTTCCCCTCTCCTGCCAGCTGGGATGGGAAAGAGAGTTGGGGAAAAAGATTAAATTTTGTGGGTTGAGGTAAAGACAGTTAATTAAGACAGTAAAGGAAGAGATAATAATTAATAATAATATTTAATAATAATAATAAAAGACAAAAAAAGTGGTGCACACTGCAATTGTTTGTCACCCACTGACCAATGCCCAGCCCATCCCCAGCAGTGCTTGGCCCCTCCTGCCAACTCTCCCCAGTTTATTCACTGGATGATGGCCCATGGGATGGAATGTCCCTTTGGCCACCTCAGGTCAGCTGTCCTGGCCATGCCCACTCCCANAAAGTGGTGCACACTGCAGTTGTTTGTCACCCACTGACCAATGCCCAGCCCATCCCCAGCAGTGCTTGGCCCCTCCTGCCAACTCCCCCAGTTTTTTCTCTGGATGATGGCCCATGGGATGGAATATACCTTTGGCCACCTCAGGTCAGCTGTCCTGGCCATGCCCACTCCCAGTTTTTTATGTGTTTGCTCTCTGGCAGAGCAGGGGACACTGGAAAGGTTGTGATTTAGATTTGTGATTTAGAGTAAGCACTGCTGAGCAATAGCTAAAACATCAGTGTGTTATCAACATCATTCTCTTCCTAAATCTAAAACTACAGAAAATTAACTCTATCCCAGCCAAAACAATGACACACCTTCATAAAAAATTTCTTCCTTAAAATTTCTGTCTCATTCATATGAGCAAGTATTTCTGAATTCAGTGACTCAATAAATTTAAAAAAAATTACAATTCTAATTTGTAGAATATTCTTATGATGATCAGATAAAATACTGACTTAGAATAAGATCTTTAATTTATGAGCCCAAACCAAAATTGCTGCTTTTCCCTTTCCTGGTCTGGTTCTAAAACACAATCGTGGTTTTTACAATGACAGTAGTTTGGGAGTGTTTGTTCTCTTTCAGTGCTTTACAGACTGAGGTATCCATTGAAATGCAAAGGTGTTTGATATTAAAAGAGATTGGTAGTGGATAATGGGCAGACAGGTGTTTGGCTTTCCTTTGTGCTTGTCAAGGACAGATCTTTGGATGGCTCACAAGCTCATTCACATCCTCATTTTTTCCTGCTGACTGGATTTTCCCTGAGTGCTGTGTTCAGAGATTGCAAATGCAACATTACCTAAGAGGGCCCATCAAAATCTGGAGCAAATGGTGGATGTTACAATAGATACTGCACTCTAACTGCTATGTCTGTAGCACAATATTAAATATAAATAATTACTTTTATATATACAGTGAAATTTCTCCTGTAGCAATTTCCCTGGTTTATTTCTAGCCTTACAACTGCAGGAATTGAAAAAATCTACTTTTGCTATATACCATACATCACACTCCTAACTTTTCATTCTGAAGTCGATTTTCTAGGTGTTTCTCTACAAAACAGAATAGAGTAGTTTAGCAACCACAGGAGACTGTAAAAATATATTTACTTTCTTCCAGTGTGTTTATTCTCTATTGGAATTTTAGAGAATACCATTTTAGATAACATCATGTCAAGGCTAACGGAGTAAATTCTGTGTATAGTTAAGTTTTGCTTGACAGTTTATAAAGCTGAAACAACTTTTCACAGAGTGGGAATTAAAAAAACATCCTTGTATGAAATGTGTAATCCAGTCAGCTTAATCAAAGTATCAAGAAAAATAAAAATTTGTGTAGGTGCAGTAAGTGTAGAATCACAGAATCATCTAGGTTGGAAAAGCCCTTTAAGATCCTGCACCAAGGCCACTACTAAACCAAGTCTGCAAGATTCATTTCTCCAATGTTGCACTTAATCCCTAAGGAAAAAGACAGAGTTTTAGTCAATATATAGGACATCATCTTTTACAGAAACTTCCAACATTTAGCTTCCACTGTAACTAGTGAAGACACAACACAACAGTGGAGGTATTTTAGGGGCTTATTTTATTTTAATTTTTAAAATATTTTTACTTGAAGTCTGAAGTAAGTTTGACTTCAGTGATGAGTTTTTTTAGAATATGGAGAATAGACAGAGTTTAAGAACACGTGTCCTGATCTGTAGATCCTCTGGAGCTGGGGTGGATTCTTACCAGAATGATGGGATAGGGACTTCTGCATTGCCCTTTGAAGCTTTGAGTCTCAGCCCTGACCGTATTTTGGAGTCTCTTTATAAATAATGCTTTACTTGGAGGTTCCCAACTAACCCAGCCTTCTTAAAGAAATAGAAAACTCTCTAAATAAGAGTTAAGAAGTCGCTCAGCTCTGTTTTACCCAATTCTTTCTAACAGTTACAGCTGGGAGAGTCCTTGTTTATAAACATTCTTAGTCTGTGGAAGTTCAATGGATTTAAGGAATCACCTGGTCCATGTCTTTGCTCTAAGGCAATATTCATTTGGTCCTTCTGGACACATCAGCTCCTTTTGAAGGCTCTGAAAACTTCTCAAGAGGAAGGTTCTTCCCCCAGAGGGTGCTGGGCACTGCCCAGGCTCCCCAGAGAATGGGCACAACCCCAAGAGCTCCAGGAGGGTTTGAACAGCACTGCCAGGGACAGGGTGGGATTGTTGGAGTGTCTGTGCAGGGCCAGGAGCTGTATTCAGCCATTCTTGTGTGTCCCTTCCAGCTCAGGGTACTCTGTGCTCTGTGCTTCTGTCATTCACTTCTCACATTCCAGGGGTTTAACCAGCCCAGTGCACCCAGGCTTCTCCTGTTGCTGCAGCCTTACACTGATCCCTGGTAACTGCTTTTTGTGTTCTGGATCCCTCCTAAACTGTCCCCACTTTGTGTATACACCGTGCCAAAACAAACCCCAAGCATGGAAGCTGAGACCTTGCTGATGGGGAGGACAGGCTCTCCTGGCTGCTGCTGGGTTTTCCTGCTGGAGGACAGAGGGACACTTGCCTGTGTGGCAGCTGGGTGACACTGACAGCTCCTGGTCCTCCCATGATGTGCAAGAGCCCATTGAGCCTCTCCTGCAGATTTTCTATAGAGCTGCCATTTGTTTTATAGCTGTTATTCCTGTCTGAGTGAACATCTTGCACATGACCCTGTTGGAATAGCATCTCTCTTTCTCCTTTTTGAGGACATAAGTGCAATTTGTCAGGATCGTTTTGGATTTTTATTCTGCTCTCCTGAGAACTTTCAGTGCTTCTTTCTCAGCTTGGTGTCACCTCCAAATTTAATAAGCATATTCCATGTGCTATCACCCAGGTCATTACTGATGATATGAAACATTGATGGGCCCAGGAAAAAACCTTTCTGTGTCATTTCTAAGTGAATTGCTGTAGGTAGAAAACTCATTATATAGCATGGATAATTATATTATGTTAATAAAACTGTGTAAAGAAGGAAGTATCTGCAGCAAGCAATGGTGATGGAAGAACTTGCCCACACTAAGATTTCCTTTTTTCCTCTCAGTTTTGGCCTGAGTTGAAGTTACCTGACTGTGCTGATGTCTTAAGTTTTAGCTTTTATATTTTTCAGATTCTGGGCTGGTTTAGTGTGTAGTTCTGGGCTTCATATTAAGTGTTGGTAAGCTCTCTTCACAGAGTAGGGAGACAAAACAATTCCTTCTCTAGCTTAGGACCAAGGAAATCCGATACAAATTTCAGGCCCAAGAGCATAAAAACAAAAGGGAAGTGAAGAGAGAAAAACAAGGAGGATGGAGCTTCATAACCTGAAGCTGTAATTGGACAATTAACTCCAATATGCTGATGGACCAGAACTTAGAAAAGTGTGAGACCCCATGATCGGGTGTCCATTTTGTGACCATTTTGGGGCATCTTGGGTATGGCTCAGCTGGGATACACACTTGCACTGCCCAGGGTATATTCTTTTGAGGCCTTTTAATAAATCCTTACTTCATCCTTTAGCTCTGTCTGTTCCAGGCCAGCCTTTCAAGGCACCAGTGCCTCAGCACCGTCTGAGGCTCATGAGCAGGACACAGGAAGGAGAAAAGAGATTTCCTCCTCTCCTACAGCTGAGTCCTGTAATGAGAAGGAAAGAGTGTTTAGGTAACATGCATAAGCAGTGCAATGCATATTTCATTCCTCTGCCTGCCTGGAAAGTCTTTAGAGTATGAATAAACTCTGTAATTTAAATAAGGAAATTTGCAGGAACTCACAATAAAAGGGATTTTCTTCGTCTTTGCTCTGATCCCACAGGTGCCCACACAACTGCAGCTCCCATCTCCATTTCATTGTGTAACAGCCTTTCCCACAGAGCTCGAGAATTGTAAGCATTCACTTAAATGCACAAATCACTTTGTGCTGAATTATGGATTTTCTTAAATTTTATTTTAATATGAAATAAGATTCTACTATTTTAAATAAATACACCTCCTCATTTCTAGCTGTAGAGCTTCTGTGAGAAGACTTACTACATTCTGTCTCTATGAGCTCAGTATAACATTTGAATTACTTATTACCTGCATTATGTGTAAAAATTGATGGAGCTGGACAGCTGTGCCCCTGAGGACTCTCAAAGGCATTAACTATTGCAGTGAAGGCCTGGAATATATGATGTGCAATAAGTTGCAGGTGTATTTGCCTGCCTCAAACTTCAGTTTTTCATCCCTGTTAGTCAGTGACCATCTCACATGCAGAATATATTCAGTGAGGTGACCCTTTGACACCTTTGATTTTCTGAGCTGAAATAAAACTCCTGTTATTTTTTTCCATAGTGTTATTCTCCTGGGAATATATTTGAAGAGGTTTGCTTTGGTTTGGTTCGCTGGGATGGTTATTTACAAGTCCACACACACACACAATAAATGACAAGCTGATAGGATCTTTTTTTATTATCTAAAATGTATTTCCATGAAACTTTGGCTTATGTGGAATGATCTATTATAATATTTCTTACCATTTATTTGACACCTGTCCAATACTCTAGGCACTTCCAGCTATCTAAAGTACATCTGCAGCTTCCAGTGCAATAGTATTTTTGCACTTCCAGTATTTTTCTTTGTGTCATTTATCTTCAAAACACCTGCATGAAATATTCCTGCTTATAAATAGATAGAGAAGGTAAACAGGGACTAAACAGACAAAAACACCACACTGGATTCCTATGCTGAAGCAGAGATTTTGTGCTTCAGAAGTCATAAACTGACACCGTGGGCATCCAACCCTTTTCTTGTGTAGCTTGTTGCACAAAACATCCTGCTTGGCTCACCCCCACACAGAGATTTGGTTTTCATGCCCACGAGGTCGTAATACCTTAGTGAGGCATGGAAAGAAAAAAGAGCAGCTTGTCCAGAGCTGCCTTATTCTTTTGTGTTTCTCATTCCTTTATTTGTATCTCAGGTTTTGTGTGACCTGCCTCTCTGAAGGGTTCACTGTCACACACATGGGCTGGTGACTCCCAGGCTCTCACGTGGCCCCTCTCCCCAGCCCTTGGTGAACCAGATAAGTTGTGCTGTTTTCCAGGCAGACATTCCCACTGTGGGGTCTGGAAAGGGCTGGTAGCAGGTGGATTCAGAGCTATTCTGCTCCATCCTTTCAACACCACAGCCTTAAAATCTCTGTGGAAGTGTTCTGCTGAATCACACTACAGTTTTTAAATGCTCTGTATAATACGAAATTTCCCTCAGTGCAGCTTCAAATCTCATGCCCCTTATTAAATGCTATGGGGATTTTTTTTTTTTCCCCAGGGTGGTAAAATCTAGTATCTCTATTGCTAATTCTGATCTTCTCATCTTGCTGCTACTCCTTCCTGCAGGACATGAGTCCTGCTTTGGTTCAGGGCTTGCAGCAGGAGATGGCCACATGCCAATGGCCACACAAGCTGGTGGTGGGGTTTTTTCTGCACCTGAGCATCAGCTGTACAGAAGCATTTGCAGAAGAAATCCCAAAGGCAGATCCCAATCCTAATGCCCTTGGGATCTGTATATCCCTTGAAACACTTCATGCAGACTGTGTCTCATTTTGCCCCATGTCTCATGAAATAGAGATACAGGATGAATCTTTGTAATATAATCTTCAGAAATATTTTGTTTGCCTGGACCCACCTGTGTCATAGACACAGGGGAAGCTTGGCTGGGGGGAGGTTTTGGCACCAAATGAGCCATTTTACCCTGCAGATTAATGTTACTGGGCCATGAGCTTCCTTCCTTGTGGGTTACAAGTTCCCCCCTCAGTACTTTCTCCCTAAGCTTCCTGTTCTTTGTCCCATATTTTGGTTTTCAAATCAGGCCAGATCATTTGGCCAGAATGGAATGTCAGAGCTGGCACTGGACAAGATTTTACTGGACTTGCAGGAACCACTGACAGCTTTTGCAACCCTTTCTCCTCTCCTGTGAATCTCAGATATTTGTGTGGCCAGAAAAGCTGAGCTGGTCAAGGCACTTTGGCTCTTTGTGAGGGGCTGGCTTAGAGGATGGCTTGTAAATGGGGAGCCAGGAATTACAGCTGGATTTGAAAGGCAGGAAAGTAGTGGCTGTGAATTTGTGAGGTTGAAAGGGTGAGTAGTGAGAGAGGAGAGAAATCAGAGGCAGAACTGAATCAGAAGGGTTTAAAGTAGATATGGAAAAACACAATATTGGGAAAAAAGCAAGGGGAAAACCCCATAAATTTACAGGTAATGATAATGTGAGGAAGTTTTAAGTATTTGATGGAACTGGTAAAAATGTTAGTTTTGGGACAGAAGTCATGCAAATATATATATGCCCAGTGATCTAATATTTAGAATCTTGGGAGAAAAATGTGCCCAGTACAACTGGTGCTGGTCCATCAAGGTCTGCTGAAGCTGTCAGCAGATCTGAACAGTTCTGCAGTCTGTCACAGACATACAAAGACCATATTCATTGGTTTTACTCACAGCAGAGAGGAATTTAACATATGGGTGATATAGTTTAACCTGCTTAGCATATGGAGAAAACACTATAATGCAAATTTCCTGCTACCTTGGTACATTGCCTAATAATTTAGGATAGTTGAGTGTGCAATTAAAATTAAACTCTGTGAATGTAAAGATGCTCAGTAGCCTTGGAGGAAGGAAAAAAAAAAATTAGGGTAGTAACAGTGACAAAGTCTAATAGTGGGAATTTAAAATGACATTTAAATTAAATTCTTGCCTGTGTTTGTAAGTGTGGCAGTGGTTAATGGGGGTTTTGATCTGTGCAATATGGTATCCTGATATCAGCACAGGCAGGAAATTTGTTCACAGTGCATTAGCAAAATGTTCCTGTGGGTGGTGGGGGCGTCCCTTTATCACCAGTACTTGATTTAAATGGGATGAATGAGTTAAAGATGGGTCTGTAGACACAGAAAGCCAGGCCAAAAGTCCATTTCTGTTCCTCATGAGAAGCTTCACAGAGCTGATTCAGGGCTTCTCTTGGAGCACCCCAGAGCGCAGGAGAGGTTCAGACAAGCGGAAAAGGTCACAGAATGCCCCAAAGAAATTGCTCTGCATCATGTAATCTATAGGGAAAATCAGGAAGATGCAGCTTTTTGTTGTTGTTTTTTTTCTTCTCTCTTCAGAAATTTACCCTACATTTCTGCTTTGAACAGATGTCTTCAAAAAGTGTGTGGGAAATTTCCAGGAAAGTCTCATGCACTTGAATTTTATTATGTTTCTCAAGTGTGATAATGATTTCAGAGATGACTGATGCTATTATTTCCTTTAGTTTGCAGCATTCCATGTTTCAATTCCTTTTACTGAGTTTGCACAAATACAATTAGCTGTTGTACTTATCACTATGCTAAATCACTGATTAAAAAAGAAAATATATAGAATTCCATTTTTTAAATATTTTCCCAGGCTTGTAAAATGTTCCTTTTTGTTGGTTTTTGGGTTTTTTTTAATCTTTTCCAGATTTGATATCCATGTGCCTCTGTGAGGGCACAACATTCAATCCCACTGTTCAAAATAAGCCTTTGTGTTGATCCTGGATGGCAGGAGAGAATGAAGGCTGAAAAGTCAATTGGTCAAAAAATCTGGGGCAGCACTGAAGAAAATAAATGGAAGGAACGAGGCAGAGGAGAGCATTTCAGTGGAATATTTTGAGGGGCTGCATTTACAGCTTAACCTGCCAGGAGGTGTCTCCACGGGAGCCTCACGGGCTCTTCAGGTGTCTCAACTCCCAGAAATTATTTCATGGGTGAACGAGGATGACTTGGATGAGGAGGCAAAGAAAATAAATTGAACCGTGGGTGCATCTCAGCCCAGGGAACAAAAACACTTCTGGAAGCAGAGCAGATTCCTGAGCACAACCAGGTGTTCTGCAGAGTGTTGACAGTCTGGCAGAGGAAAGCCAGGTTATTTAGTGTGTGCATGGAAAGAGGGAAAAGAAAGGAACATGAGAAGAATTGTGACTCTGTTGTGAGAAAAAACCACGAGCCAGGCAGTCAATTTGAGATTGTTTAAATAGACAGAAATCCAGCAATAAACATTGGAACTGCCACTTAGAGGAGCAAACCTTGAACCTGTGGGCAAGAAAAAGTAGAAAAGACGTAAGAATCTACAAACTGGTGAGACAAAGGACTGAACCCTGCAGCCTGAAAGGAGCCTCTGTTCCAGTATTATTCCCCATCTCCCTTTCCCACTCCCTGCAGTGCCCATTCCAATCACACTCCTGGGCTTGGGAGCTGTGAGTCTGAGGACGCTGACCTTGGTGGAGGGAGTTGAGTTTCATTCTGGAGGCGTGTCTCTGTGCTTATACATATGCATAAGGATTTGCATGTGTTTGTGTAACAGAAAAGAAATGTTGGGGAGCGTTTGCAGCCTCTGCTGAAGTGATATAGAGGGAGTAGGTGGCAACTGCCCCAGAACAGGGAAGGGCTTTGATGATGAAGTAGGAGGATGGCAAATATTATTTATGTTTTGTGGTTGCTGGAGCTAGCTCTTCTGTTTCCATATCTCCAAATATTTCAGTTCTGAGTTCCCGTATCTTCGTTTCACGCAAAATGTTCCTAATTTTGTTTAATAAAGAAAAATTTTAGCTGATGAGCATGCATGGAGATTTTTGAAGCACAGGATCTTAAGACATAAAAAAGAAAAAAAAAAACCCATAAAAAATGCCTTAAAAAATGTTTTATTTTAAGCAGCATTCTTTTGGGTTTATGTATCTATTTCAAACTCTTCAGAGTGCCATTATTGTGTCTATGGATTTTATCTTTATTAAGTTCAGTTCAGTGGGCTAATGCCACCTGGAAGGGATGTAAAGAGGGGAATCATCCCACAAGGGCTCTCAAAGAGGAATTTTGAAAAGAAATATAGTAAATGTCCAGATTTGTTAAAATTGCCCTACTATATTTATAATGTGCATTTTAGGAATCACTAGAGAGGTTTTTTCCCCTTCCACTGGTTTGCTAGTTCAATGCAAGTCCTGCAAATGGATCAAATGAAAAGTATTTTATAGATAGTCTGTAGTGGTCATAGAACATTTATCAGTGCAAGCTGATTGAAGCATCCTTTGGCTGTAGGAATGCTCTCTGATGCTATAGCAATTGACATTTAAACAAAGACTTGGGTAGAAGAATGTTTGGGTTATTGGCTTTTAAAAACAAATATTTGCAGATCATTTACAAAACAGAGTATTTCACCCTCTGTTTCTCAAGCAGTAAGAAGGTCTGTTCATTTTCTGTGCATTCTTTTAAAAAGATTATTGTATTGAAATGCTGATTTTGCAGTGCTCAATTCAATACAAGGCATTGCTTTAAAAATTAATAGTTTTTACAGTGTGTACCAGTGCAGGAAATCACAAAGTTGCAGTTTTTATTTACAGTTTAGGTGGAGTCGTGCCTTTTGTTTGGTGGTGAGAGATCAAATCTGAGCCCAAATTCTCATTCCAATTCCCCAGTTGATCCAGCCACTGTTGTGCATCTTTTCCCAGCAGAGCTCAACCAGGATCTCAAAGCTACTCCACAGAGTGGGAGAATGCAGAGAGAAAATCTGGGACGTTTTCAGAAATAAAAATTTTATTTCTTAGACTGGTGAATTAATTCTCATTCTGGTAATACTGAGGACAGGTTTTGAGTTGTTTCAATTACTCTGTTTAGGAAAGAAAAACATACTGAATCAAAAATACACTTCAGAATGGAAATGAATCATAGAATGGACATTTAAAGATCATCTGGTCCAACCTCTCTGCTGTGAACCAGGAAATCTTCCACTAGATCAAAGCTCTGTCCAGCCTGACTTTGAATGAATGCCCAGATATGGAGCATCCAACCTCAAAATGTGACCTTTGAAATTCCCAAAATACTCGGGAAAAGAAAAAAGGAAATCTCTGAGTTTATGTGTTAATTTCAGCACAACTTCTGCGGAATAAAAAGGCCCACAAAATCCATGTAGTATAGAGCAACACAAAAAGCAATAGGAGCATTTGTCTTATATTTCTTCTACTGTTTTATTTTGGGATTTTTTTTTGTTTTTTTACTAAAATCTGCACTGTGTAAAGTAGTTTGTGATCTCTTTCAATGACCTCTGAAGTCAGTGAGCTTTTCCACTAAACATCATAAACTTATTGTCAGGCACAGGAGATTAGACATGAACGTGATTTCTAGTCCAGGAAAGTGAAAATTGGTCTGTATTCATGAATGTGCTGTAAAATAGGCTGTTATAAATCCAGGTGGGTTATTAGGATTTATTACAGAAGGGAAGAATCATGGTCACATTTAACTCACTGGAGTCAAGGTTCACAGAAATAACCAATTCTAATAATGCTTGGCTTTTCTTCTAAGAAAAAAATACCAGCAGTGATACCAAAACTAGTTAAGTCAATATAATTCAAAAGTTGATTTAAGCCATGAGTCTTGAGGATACGAAGCCAAAAGTTTTCATGAAATTTTGTATTCAGTAGAAAATAATTTTCCACATCAGTTTTTGCTGTTCTAAATAATTTCTCTGGGTGCAGGGAAGGTGTTCTGAGATTTGATTTTATTTCTGATTGTCCTACTCTGATTTGCTTGGTAAGAAATTAAACTGGTTTCTCCCAGTTGAGTCTCTTTTGCCCACCACAGTAAACTGGTCAGGGGTCTCTCCTCCCTGTCCTTGCCTTGACCTTATCCTGCCCAGCTGAGGAGGGCAGTGACATTACAGAAAAAAAGGGCAGTTGAATTAAGATATTTAACACAGTGCATAATATTGGGCACTGTCCTTCTTAGCATTGAAAATATGAATGATGTTAATTCAAGAAAACATGGCAGTTTTGCTTTATTTTGATGGTTTGATGGTAAAACATGGTGTATTTGAATTACAAAAGCATTACATACCCACAAATGCATAAATATGAGTCTCCCAACTTTCTTTTTGTCTTGATAAAATTTGAAGTTATGTGGTATTTTGGAAATAGCCTTCAAAGGCAACAACTCATTCTTCTGCACGTTGTTGTAATTTGCCTCTGATGTCAAAAATAAGGTTTTTGTAGAGCAGAATGATAGTAGGAGGAGAGAATTTCCCTAGGAGATGCTATTTGTTGTAATAAACTACTCTGAAGTTCATCAGTCAAAGTGAATGCTGGCATATCATTTTGTTTTCTTAAAAAAGCACTCTTTACCAGAATTTCTACTCTTTAGCTATATTAAATGATTGATGGACACTCTTCTCTTGATATAGCAAGTTGTCTAAGAAAAGAAATTTCATTTTTGAGTTTAAAAATATCTGCAAATGTGTACACACAGTTGTACACTTAAGGCAATTCTTTTTTTCAGGAAATAGATACGAGTCTAAAGAGAAGCAGATAAAATATTAACTTTGTAAACTCATTCATTTTGTTTTGCATGAGCATGTGAGATCAAAAAGGCTCACCAGAGACATTTATCAGTGGTCATGGATTTGAGGTTGTCCACTCCCTGTCCATGCCCAGCAGGAATGCAGCCATCAGGGAATGTGACAAAGGGGCCTTTCCTGATGTGGCATTGGTGACTTTGTGTCATTTTCCTACATCACAGGGAAGCTTCCAAAATGATTTGGCATTTTACCTGTAAATACAAGCTAACCCCACCTAACAATGACTGCATTTGGAAGTACTCACATTTATACAATTATTTCAAACATCAAACTAAATTATTGAATTATAAAGTGTAGTTATTGAATTAATTAAAAAATAAAGTAGTAAAATTTCAAAATAATAACATATAATTCCCAAACTCTTTTAAAACTAGAGTGTCCTGTCCATTCCCCACCTGATGCCAGAGAACAAGCTATGAACACACAGATATCTCAGCAGAGCTCACTTGAGCTATTTAGAGTCCTGTTCTGCATCATTTCCAACTGCTTTGCAACACTGACTTGTTAAACACTTTCCTGTGGCCAGCCCCAGTCAACCCATCTGTGTTCTGTGAAGTTCTCCTGAAGGTCAAACCTCCAAGATAGTTTCAGGGCAGATGCCAAAATGAGTTTACACTCTGTAGATGCACTTTTGCTCTTTATCTTAGGCGGTCACTGAATAGCTCTGAGTGCTCAGAAGTCACAGCCCTGCAAAGTAAAATCTGGATATCCATGTGATGTTTAATCTCAGGAAAAATCCCTCTCTGATCTTCTGGCAATGACTCTTTCATGTGTATGAACAAAATAAAGTAAAAGCTTGTATTGCATGTTGTTGAAACAGATTATTAAGGAAAAATTATTATGCTTGTCAGCTATTAAACCTGAACTAGGATTCTCTTATTTAATCTCTGCTATCTCTTGATTTTGATCTGGAACTGAATCTCACATGAATGCTGCATAAATATTTTAATGTCTATGTAATTATCCTTAAATAGACAGCAGTATTTAGCCAGGTCATTACAACCAATTTGTGTCACCTTTTGTCATGGGGAAGGCTCCTCTTTGATTCTTAGTGGTTTTCCCCTTTCTTCTCCTCAACCCTTGCAACTTTTAAAAATAGTTAATAAAAAAAACAAAAAGAAAAACCAGCCTTTTCTCCTTGCAGCGTGTTATTATACATCTAGGTATTAATTAATGGCAAGAATCCCCTCTGTTCTCTCAGAAGCAAGAAGGGTATTTTCCTACCCCATGCTGTAAAGTAACTTTTTGATTAAAATTACCTTCTTTTACCACTGGTTTCAGGGCTGAGGGACAGAATGGGTGCGTGGCATGACATGATTGAAAGATAAAGCAAGCAGTGTCCTGCGTTGTTCCAAAATCAAATCTTCCCTGAGGTGCACCCCTCAACACTCACAGAAATGCTGGTCTTTGGCACAGGAGATCACAACTCCATCCTGCATTCCTTAAATGGGGAACATCACCCAAAGATATTCATAATTTACTGAGTTTGTCGTGGTGAACGTGGCACTGCTGGGTGAACTGTTGGACTTGATTTTAGAGGTCTTTTCCTACCTTAACCATTCTGTGATTTCCTGACAGCTCATGAAACTCTAGAAATTCTCCTCAAAACCCTAGAGCAGTACAAATAGTGGAGCACAGCAGAGTTTCACAGGTTGAGTCTTTACACTTCTCTCCCACATACGAAATCATTAGAAAAATAAAGTTTTCATTCCTGTGATTGCTCCTGCAAGATAAAGAAAAGAAGAGGGGAAAAAAAAGGCTGTTCACTTTTTACTGGAGAGGTTATATACATCATGGCACTCCTTTGAGATGAGATACTTCCTACCCATTTCACACTTTAGAAATAATTACTTAACACAGAGCAGCCCATTTTATTCACAGTAACTTTTTCTCAGTAATTTACTTGGTAGTTTTGAAGTCAAAAGCATCATGTGGTGTGGAAAGCCGCAGAGCTTCTCCTGCTGAGCTTTAGTTTATTTTTTTTTTTTTATTTTTAATTTCTTTAGGCATTTGATCATCATGGAATTGACTCACCCTTAACATTAATTGCCATACTGAAGAAAACTTCACTAAAATGTAGTCTATGAGATACCAGGAGTGGGAATTAGAAGTAGAGTCAAGTTCCCATGGACTGTGGATTCAGTTGTTCTCTTTGTGCACATCACGACCAAGTGGAACGTGCAGAAGTTCCTCAATTGTTCTTGTAGTGCAATCATTGATTTTTATAGCAGGCATTTATTCAATTATAGTCTCAAGGATAATGCCCGTGGAATTAGAGTTTGTGGCATGTAAGAATAGAGTAATAAATAGGAAGTGCAGAATGCTGTGTTATATTAATACAGAAATTGATATTGAAGTCACAGAAGGGCCAACTTGCTGAACCATTTGAATAACACCATTTAAAATGCTTGATTTCCTTCTATATTAAAAATAAGTTTGATTTGTAACATCAAGTTTTTTGGGAGGGAAAGGATCAAACCAGACGCAGTGGTCAGTCAGCACTTTTACCACATGCAATTAGTTTTGTAATCATTTGTCATTAAAGGGGTTCCAAAGAGCTGCAGGTGTCTGTGGCAGTGCATGACTTGTACTGAGACTTGCAAACAACTCTGTTTGTCTTGATACAAGCCATTACCCATTCCTCAGGGAAAAATCTCCTGCAGAGAACAGCTCAGTACAACCCTAGATCTGGAGTTCACCTCCGAAGCCAACACTGATTGCTAATGGAAGGCATATCCAGGGTAGTTTAGGAATTTCAATTCCACAGACTTTCAGCCCTTTTAAAAATGTACACATGTGTTTCATTGGATGAATTTTCAGAAGGATCTAGATGACTTAGATGGATATAAATAACTTTGGAGCTGACAAACCAAATCCAAGCCTGTTTTAATGTTTTTTTGGATGGCTGGTCTTCCTCTGGCACTTCTGAAGTCTCATTCAGTTTCATTTATGAACATCAGAGTGAAGGTGGTGCCAATTAGCATCTGTTTCAAATTTATTTCAGGTCTTGCACTGGAACCACAGGTTTCAGTCTGCTGTGATTTCATTTAACATTTCTTAACATTTTTTCCTCTTCATTTCCTACAAGAAGTCTTTGTGGCAATCTACCAAAAGAAATTTGATCATCTTAACCCCTTCTGAGGTATTTCCAGGATTTTAGTTGTGCCAGAAGATGAAGGTGTGGCAAGGAAACCTGGAAGAATAGGATTAAATTTTAATTGTCACTATTTTAAAGGGCAGAGTATCAGCTGTGCAGTGGTTTTGCGTGTTGCATATTCACATATTCACATCCTTCCTTCCTTTCCCATTAGCTGTGAGATGGGCTCCAGTGGCACTTTCCTTAGGAATTTCAATGCCATCATTACCAGCAGGGCAGAGTTAACTCGTCACACTGCACAGTCATAGTAATAACTCTTTTTGGAGGCATTTATGTGCTGTGCAGAGCTATTCATTCAATTACCCTGTGGACCAGGAAGGGATGGTCAAATTAATTACTACCTCATGAATATAGAAGATAAAGGGCCAAATCCAATTAAAGACCTCAGAGTCTCTGAGCTCAGAATTACGAGATGATCATTTTAAGTGATTTTACCACAGGGGCACCTAGACCTGGGCTATGCATTGTGGCTCTTGAAAAAAGTGAAGTTACTTCATTCCAGGAGATTCACTGTGTTGAGTGAAGTCTAGGCTCCCATCTCTTCTGGATCTTAAAAATCCTATTAGGTCTGGAAGGAGAAGGTTTTTTCCAGCTTTTTTTTTCAGTTCTGTCCTGAAGACATGCATTGATAGGGATTTTAAAATTTAAAAAAAAAAAATAATTCTAGTACACATAGAGGTTATTTTACCTCCTGTATTTTAATTTTCATAGTTGAGGATCACGTCGGGCTTCAGTCTGCTTTCCTGTCATGGGGATTCACAAATCCTTATTTCCTTCACACCTCTGAGCTGGGTACCTTTTTAGCTGTGCCAGTGAAACTGAGCTGGGGTGCAGATTGGGGGGAAAGAGTCAGAGGGACTCCAGGCACAGTGCCCACCCCAGCACACCTCACCTGGGGACTCCAGGCAGGGATTTTGGGGCAGGTTTGCATTTTTTTGTCCTTTGGAATCCACCAAATTTGCAGCCCTGCCTTCAGCAGGAGAAGGAGTCATCCCTACCCTTCCCTGCCCCCATTTCACCCACTTAATCCAAGTCATCTGCTTGAGGATTCAAAAAAAAAATCTTTTATTCAACGGAAATTTGGAGTGTCCATGAAAAATGAATGCTCCAGTCATTCAGTGGAAATAATGGTAAAACTCCTGCTGACTTGAGAGGGAGCACAGAGAGGCTTTGTAAATGTACCAGTTATCATTTCAGTAAAGGTCGTTATGTATTTAATTTTATTCTAATAACAAAACAAAAGCCAAAAATGTTTCTGATATCTCCAAGAAGAAATAAGGCCTCTAATCAGTCTGTCGAAGTAAAGCATTATTTTATGCCTAATTAGTTTGTAGTAGCATTTCCAAACGGTTTCTTTTTCTGTAAAAAAGACTGTTGATGAAAATGTCACAGAGTTATTTTCAACAGGCTTTTGCTTCAGATATCCCACATGGACATTCTGTTATTTTGTGCTGGCTTTTACACTAATGCCCTGTAATTGTGTTTCACTTCCTCTGATTAAACTGACAAGTAATTTGAATGGATATCACTTAACACATTGATCTGAGGCAGTGGCAGGAATAGACCATAGCTTTGCTCTGGAAAACAGAGCTGCTCCTTTGCTCTTGAATTCTTTTGGAACACTGGTTGGAGTTTAAAAACTCCTTTTTTTTTTT
>VYXF01005723.1:313665-328312 GCA_013397295.1 Polioptila caerulea | reverse complement strand
TTTTTTTTTTTCTATCCCTGTTGCCTCACAGTTGTGATGTCCTACAAAGGAGCACATGGACACAAAGAAGCCTGTACTCCAAGTGAAAGGTTAATTATTATGATGAGTTAATTACCAATGAGTTATTTTCTTTGCTCTGTCTCCATTAATTCCAAACAGGAGCTGAAGTTATGGTACATGTGAAATTAAAGCACACGCTCATTGTTTGCTTGAAGGTGGGGTTTTCACAGGAGAGTGTCAGGCTGAAAATCCTTCTTGCCAGGACTCATGGCACTGCCCTCAGAAAGTCTGACACGTCCACAGGGAATTTTGGAGGCTGCACAGTTGGTGCCAAGTGGGGTCCAGTACTGGAGAGCAGCAGTGGTTTCACTGGATGCAAGAAAGTCACCCAAAATTCTGTCAAATATTGTCTCACTGTGTACTGTAATTAAGTGTTCAGAGGAAGCTGGATTATTAAAGAGAGTGCACAGAGAAAAATCCCTCCCTGGGTGGGCTGGAGGAAACTGGCAAGATGAAGGGAAGAAAACCCAACAATTAATTGGATAAAGCATTTAGTCCTCTGCTATAAGTAGGAATATTGAGTTGACATTGACTTTCAGCTGCCTGCCTTGATGAGCACATTTTTGATTGGACATAAGCAAGACTTGTCTCCTCACAGATCAGCCAAGGAATATAAGCACAAGGCAATTAAAAAGGAAGAAATGCAGAGGTAATAGTCAATACACATCTCATCCAGAGGTCTATTGCACAGTGACAGATGCAGCCAACCAGATAAAATCCTATTTTTCAGTGATATTTGTTAATCAAAGCACTCTAAGTGCAGCCAAAACAGTTCTGTGCTTCCAGGGCACAGATAGGTGACATTTGAGGGGGTTGAATTCTGAATAATACCTGTCTTTGTGCCATGAACAGGAATTCTGGACCTAGAAAGAATGGCAGAGTTGGAGCTTCAATATGTTCATGAGAAATGTTCATTTTATACCTGTAAATGGGAATGCTTTGATGAACCTCCAGTGGTCACTTCATTTGTCAGAGGGGCTTATTTGGTTAAAAAGCTTCTTTGCTGAAAAAAAGAAAAAATCCATAAAGGTCCATGCTGTGGTAGCTAACATTATAAATAAATGTTGTTATCAAATGGAGCCTTTTTCTTAAATACCTAAACAAACAAAAAAGCCTTTGCTTGTAACCAGGCAGTGTTATGTGCTTCTCCTATTCCTGTAAGAGAGAGAGCTGGAAAAGACTGACAGGATGTTTTCAAGGAATATTGAGATGTCTCAGGAAGTCCTGCATTTAATTCCTGTGACTCCTAATGCACCTGTGCACCCTTTAGTCTAAAACCAGCCAGGAAGAGAAGAGCTACAGGTGCTGTGTAGTGAATAAAGCATAAAACTGACAGAAATACCAGACACCAATATCACCTCACTAAGAGCTCTGACAAGTATTTCCACTAATCTGTGGCAGGGACATTACAAAGATTTAATCAATATATTTCAAAGTTTAGATGCATGAAGTATTGTTCATTACATGTTGTAAGACATTCTGCACTTCTCCACCCCTCCTCTTTTTTAGTTTTCTGTATTGCATCAACTTTTTCACCAACACAGCTTTAACAGAATGAACGCTTGATAAAAGGCTTTGTTAATAACTATATATGCCTCAGGAACATTATTATGCTTAAAATAATAGAATAGATTTTTCTCAAAAGCTTGTGTTAAAGTAGGTAAATTCTGACATTTTTTATTTACATAGTCCTTCACTGAGGGCTTTGGTATCTGAACAGAAAGAAAAAATTTTGTACTACCTCCTTTTTCTCATTATTTTAGATTAAGAGAAGGCATCCAGAAGCAATTTAAAAGCAGATTGCAATTTACAGCTGCAAAGCAATTGGTGGTTAAATGAGGAGTTTGTAGTGGACCTTTTGCAAGTAGAAGTCTGTGAAGAAATTAGAATAATTTTGAATTCTGGAGTAAACATTTCTGACCTTCTAAATGGAAACATCTGCAAGATTTTGCTTAAATGATGAATGGGGAGATTCTCAGCTGGTGTAAATTAGTGTGGCTTCAGTGAGGCTGATGTTTTTATAACAGTTTACATCATTCACATTTCTTTCCTCAAAAATTCTATTTTTTGTAAGCATTTAAAGGTAACAGCATCAATTTTCTGTACCAGCATCTTCTGAATAGAAGTGTGCAGTTTCTTCTATGAAACCCTGATGCCTTCCTCTTGGAGTCCTCTGAGTGGGCACTGCAAAGGCAAAGATGTTCTTTAACGAGAAGAAACATCCCACCCAATTAAAATTCCATTGCCTATCGTTATAAAATCACCCCTCAAACAGGAAGGAATGAGGGGAAGCTTCGCAGACATCAGCTCCCAAGGACAGCAGGACAGGAACGAGCAGGAGGAGCAGCCTTGCATGCTAACACTCCCATCCCCTGCACTCACAGCGATAGGGATCACATCACACACACACACACACTGCCTGAGATTTCTCCAGGACATATCAGCAAACCTCTCTCTGGTTATTAGTCTTGGCTCCTCCAGCTGCATTCCCTTGTTTCCCCCCCGTTATCACCAAACTTCAGTTCCAAATTAGGGCGATGTTGCCATGTGTCTGTGATCTGATTAGAGAAATACAGATAGAACTGGAGGGGGATTTTGGTTTTCTTCATTAAGTTGTGGTGTTTCTGTGACCCACTTCCCTCAGCCTTTCCTCACATGGCACTCCCAGTGCTTGGATCATCCTCCTGGCCCCTTTCTGGACCTTTTCAGCCTTCTTCTCTTTCGCCTGTTTGAAAATATTAAACAATGTTGAGCCCAATATTCATCCCTGAGGGGCCCCACTTGTGACAGGCTGCCAGCTTGGAAAGGAACTGAAAGTGTTAAGATTCAATGTTGAATCTAAATTACCAAGTGTATTTCTTTCAGACAGTAGGAAGAAGGTGGATTTTTTTCCAGGACCTCAAAAGATCCCATCCTGGGAGGACAGGAATGTCTTGTGCAGAAGCTTGTAAAAAACACACCCCTATAATGCTGTATTTTTTAATTTTCTGGAAGAAAATCACGCAAATCACATGTTTGTCCAAGATACAATCTCCAGCCTGATCCTTAGGAGGGCTGGACACTCATTGCAGCTATTAAATAGGCAGTTTATCTCATGTAGCTCAGTATTCTCTTAAGAATTAATCATCAAGTACTTCAAGCTCCCCTCCACTGTCAATGGAGAGAAGCAATCCCCTGTGATGATCAGTACTCTGTATTAAAATAAATATGCAAGACAGATGGGTGCTCTAAAAACGCCTGTCACTATATATTGAATATAGAAGGAGCTAAAATAACTGGATTTGATTCAGTATTTCAGAATGGTAAAATTAAATGGGATGGTCCTACCCTGAGCACTATCACTGCTTTCTGGAATGGCAGAGTGTGCTACATTATAATCTGAATTTAATTAAATGACACACCTCTTAAATGATGGCAGGATATTCTTGCCAGGGGGAAAAATTTCTGATTGCTGCATGGCTTTCACTCCCTGTCAAAAAAAACCCCTCCAAACAATGCATATATTTTAGGCAATAAAAATCAATGAGATCTGGAAGTTAGTCAAGTTTTATCACTTAGGAGTGTCCCACCAGATGCTTTTTCTGAATTTTCAGTGCCTCAGAATGCTGTAAAATCCAGTCTTGGCCAGTAGCTAGAAAAGCAGGAACATGTCCTCACCACAGTGATCTTGGAAACCCTTGCTCAGAGATACACAGAAATACAGAACTATTCAGTGTATCCTCTCCTCATGAAAAAGAAAAAAAAAATAAATTCACAAAAACCAAAACGCTGCTGCCTTCATTCTCAAGAGTGAAAAAGTTCCTCCATTTTATGCAGCCTTTAATGTTTTACATGTAAATCCTTCAGCCAGTTCTTTTTTCTTGGAAGCTTAGATGCCAGCATGTGATTATGGGTAAATATCAATCAATAATAGCAGCTGCCACCTGGGAACCAGTTTATGATCAAGCCCTAATCCTAACTGGGGTTTCAAATCCAACTGCTGCCACTGATGATGTTTCTGGAATTCTTTGGTTATTGCCAAAATAGCTACAAAAGTGAAATAGGCAAAACAAGAAAAATACTGACACAAACCAAAGTAAAATACTCCTGCAAACACAAGTTTTCCCACTTTGGAGAGGTTAAAAGAAGAAACTGCACATGGCTGATATTAAACAAACCACTTAATTCACCAATTCACCACTTGCAGGCATTCTGATATTGTGGTGGTGTGGCCTATATAAAAAAACATACATAAAATATAATGAGAATCTTCTTCAACCATTAATGGGTACAGTTTTTATTATTTCTTTATTTTATTACATACTTAATTTTAATTATGTACAGACCTAGATAAAACTTGCTTGGATGCAGGCCAAGGATAAGATTTGCACACCTCAGGTACTGATACTGTGTCCAGCTCATGGTTCATTTTAATTTTATTGACTTTATTTACTATCTGAGATTGCAAGGATGTGGCTTCCCCAGCTTTCTCCATAGTTGTAATTATTCATGCTCTCCTGGCACCAGATAGACTCACTGGTCACAAGGTAATTAAACACTGCTGAGAGCAATTGTTTTATTTAAGGAGAACTTACTGTGTGTATCATCCATTTATGAGCAGATTATTTAGTGAGTGGCATTCCAGAGCTGAGCATTTTGTGGAAGGGAAGGGGCTGTAATTCAGTGTTTTGTTGCAAAGCTGCCACGTCCTGACCGAGATGGGATTTCTCTGCATCCACAGCAGGGTGGGCAGCAGGGAAGGGGGGATTCTGCCCCTCTGCCCTGCTCAGGTGAGATCTCACCTGCAGAGCTGCTCCAGCTCTTGGATCCCAGCACAGGGAGGAGCTGGAGCTGCTGGAGGGAGTCCAGAGGGGGCACCAGGATGGGCAGAGGGATGGAGCAGCTCTGCTGGGAGGAAAGGCTGGGAGAGATGGGATTGTTCAGCCTGGAGACGAGAAGGATCTGGAGTGACCTCAGTGAGGCCTCCCAGTGCCTGGTGGGAACCTGCAGGAAACAGGGAGAGAGACAATTTACAGGGGATGGAGGGGCAGGACAAGGGGGAATGGCCTCACACTGACAGAGAGCAGGGCTAGATGAGATATTAAGATTAAATTCTTCTCTGTGAGGGTGGGCAGGGCCTGGCACAGGGTGCCCAGAGGAGCTGTGGCTGCCCCTGGGTCCCTGGAAGTGTCCAAGGCCAGGCTGGACAGGGCTTGGAGCACCCTGGGACAGTGGAAGGTGTCCCTGCCCGTGGCAGGGGGGGGAATGAGATGGGCTTTAATGTCCCTTCCCACCCAAACCATGATGTGATTCCATGATTTCTATCTTTTCCTTTCTCTGTGGTGACTCAGCCTTTCTCCTTTGCCACCACCTAAACAAAGCTCTAAAGACCTTACTATGCAACCTTTTTTATCTCCTTTTTGTGCAATTTTTTTTTCTCCTGACAAAATAAATGAAATATTAAGAGGACATGGGAACATACAAATTTTAGTTCCACAGGAGGGGATTTCTACAGAAAAATTGAAGCTGGAAAACGTGTGACTTCAGAACCTCCAATGCAGTTCCTTAGAATGAATTCTAAAACCAAAATAACTTATGTGAGTAAAAATATGATAAAATCACTGAACTGAGTACAACAGTAATTCACATTCATACCACACTCCCAAGAGACTCCTTAACATTCCATCTTTCCTTAAACTTAGTATTTTAAGAAGTCTTCTGCAGTTCATCTCTAGAGGAACAGCACAGATTTTGTAAAACTTGTTTTCCGAACCCATCTCCCTAGAAAACTGCTAGAATTTTCAACTTCCAGTGAAATTTAGTCTCTACTTCTCCTGGAATATATTGTTTAGCCTTTTCCTGACCCAGAATGAATTGTCCTCTGTCAGAAGGGGACTAAACCTAGATTTCTTCTTAAAAGCACTGATGCACCCTCTGCCTGTTTTTCAAAATGTTTTTCTTTTGAGTACTAAGCTTCTCTTTATCACTTTTAAAAGCGCTATTGAACATTGGCATAGTTTTAAAGGAGTGATGTGCAACATTTAAAATAAAATATTAGGACAGATATATTTTTGAGCAGCAATTTATGCCTTAATAAAACATTGTGATATTGAAGTTCTGAATAACCTGTAAATAATGGAGCCCTCTGCCTAGGGGATGATGAAAATATAAAAATAGATCAGTGTTTGGTAGCTTTTGGATCAATAGATAATCTTTCCAGCTGACTCCTGGAGGCTAAATTACTTGAAAGAGTAGTGAGGGTGTCTTGGACATGCAACACTTGATGTTTGAGGAGATTGAGCTCTCCCAGATACTTTGGATTACATCTGAAGCAGCAGAGAAAAAAGAGGAATTTCTGAAAATGGTGGTTCCAAAACATTTTACATAGATTATTGTTATTAATATTGCTACTGTTTAATTGAATCCCTGAGCTTCTAAATGATGAACTTCAAAGGAAAAGAATGTTCTCTAACAATCACTCCTTTAGTTGTGATACACATTGGGGTTTTGTCTGTGACATTATTTTGTAGGCCTGCAGTTGCCCCACGTTTTGTGTATTTCTTGGCACTCCATCCCCTTCCTTTGTAGGTTACCATTGTCAGCCTTGTTCATCCAACATTTTTTTATAATAACATGCTCAAAGTATTGGCTTTGCTTCTCATACTTCTCTAAGTGATCCTAACTTTTCAATGCAAGGATATTCATTGCAACAGCATCTGTCATTATAATAATAATTTTGGTAGTCTTCATTTCATCTGTTTCATGTGCTGAAATTTGAGCTCTGTGATTTCCTTATTAGTGGTATCTGGAATTATTAAAAACCAGCAGCACAGTTCCAGTCTGGAGCATCTTCTTCCATCTTCCAAAATGCACCAAGTCTCTGGGCTGATTGTCCTGACTGTCCTTGATATTCTCTAGGGTTAGAAAAATGTCCTGTTAAGTACCTCATGCTGATCAAAAGAGTTCTGTAATGAGCAAATCGTGGGATGTGAATGGCCTTAATAGTTGTGATACATATTTTGGGAGTTTCATATTTTACTCTAACAGTTTAAACTGTTAAAAGGAAAAAAGGAAGGAGAGGAAAAGGTCTTTGTAAAATGGAAAACTCGTGCTATACTTTAGCAGAGATCTTTCTAGCATTCAGAAGGCACTGAAATGTCTCATCATCCTTAAGTGCTTTTTGTTCTTATTTTATTTCATTTCCTAACCAAATGAAGTTCCCTGTAGAAATAAGTTCTAGCCTTAATACCATGCAGTTTTACCAGCAAGGCTTTTCAGACTTTGCTTGATATTAGACTGTGTTTTGTGTTTATTGTTCAGGTAATACTGTTGACACTGGTTGAGACTGTGGGCATTTTCTGGAGTAATAGAACAGTCAGTACCTTGATTTCTTCTACTTACTAGACATGGATGTGTTGAGAAACTACACAGCTCCTCATGTCAGATGGCAAATCAGGCTTTAAAACACTTGAATTTATATTCAGGGAGCTGGATCTGACATTGATTGACCTGGGAGGGAACTGCAGCCTTGGGGTGGGATTGCAGTGGAAGAGCCTCTCCTGAGCTGGGGGAGTCTGCAGCCAGCACAGCCCCTGGTCAGAGCCTGTGGGAATTGGCTCATCCTGAACTGAAAATAAATCAGATGGGCAGGGAAAAGCTCTAAGGAAATTAGAATGGAAGCAACTCAGATTGAGAAAATTGTTTGAAAATATCTCCAGCACAAGCAGTATGCAAATGCTGTTAATGGTCACAAGAAATCAGGGACTTGATTAATATATTCTCCTATTGCAAAGTTCTCCTCATTACACCATGAATAGATGTAATTCTGTCCATAGGAACTTGAATGTGGATATTTTGGCATTCAAGGAATTCTGTGCATTTCTCCTCCTTCTCCTTTTAACCCAATGCCAGCAGCAATTTTTACTTCCTTTTCATCCCAAAGTATCTTTCTTCCCTTTGCAGAGAAAGATTAACAGAGAAATGGCAAACGCCTCAATACCAAGCTTTTTCATTTTTTTCAGGAAATGAATAAATTCCTTTCCATCCCTTCTAGGAATGAAGGCCAAAATTTTATCACAGAGCAACAATAAAACAAGAGTATTTAAGGACTTAAATAAATAAACTTTAATAAACTTATATTTTCAGCACAGAGCAGATGGTGTTTGACAGACCTGCCTGAAGCTATGTAGCATCACATGCCATGCTAGTTATTTTTCAATAATGTGATTTACTAAACAAATTTCTTTGAAATCATACAGTGAAAAGGAGGGTTTGTATACAGACTAAAAGGCAGTAGCCATTTTATAAGTAACAGGTGAAGGATGCTTAAAATTCCTGGATAAGTAAAAATGGTGCAGAATGGGTGAGTTCAGCCGTATTTGTGTGAGTTATTAAAATACTGCCATTGAGAGAGCTCAGTTGGATCTCCTGTTTTGGTTCAGTTTTCCAGCACATCCCATTTAGCATCTCAGGCAGCATGGAGGCACAATTTGAGCACTGCACACAGCAATGTGGAACAGGCTTTGCTCTGTTTTGGAGGGACGAGGGACCAGCCAGATGGATATTGCCAGTTTGTGTTGTGTGGCCTAAGGGTCACAGAAGGGTTCCCAGTTGTTTTGTGTTTCACAACAGGATGTACCTTAAGGGCCACTGTTTATATAAACACTGTTTATTTAAAACTGGAGTCAAAAAGTTACCAGATAGATTTGAAGGGAGGCTTAGGAGGGGTGCTGGATTTAGGCTGCCATGGGCCTGCTCTCAGTGAGAGTTTCCACCCATGAGACACACAAAACACCCAGATTAGGAACCTAAATAACAAACCTTGAGGTCAATCTCAAAAATTATACTTTTTTTTTTTTTTTTTCCAATTCTCAGGAGCCTTTTCCTCTAAATGGTGCAGTTTATCAAATACTTAATTTATTTAGTGTCACTGTATCCCGTAGCTGACTATCCTGGAAGGATTCCCAAGTTCCTGCTCAAGGACAACTTTCTGACCCCCTAAGTGGGTGCCAAGCATTACTTGCTGGACCTCACCATGTTGGTGCTGAATACAAAATACATCTGCCCTGCATAAGATCAGTGAAGAGGAATTGTGAGCCACTTGTTTGATTTGAGAGCTGTAAAAAAATACCATCCCTATGTAGTCTGAGGTGTCTTGGTGTTTGCTCTTTGGTTATTCACATTGTGTTAGCACTCACAGGAATTTTGACCTGTTTAGCAAATTATTCTGATTTTATTAAAAAATAAGGAAAGGAAAAGTGCTGAACAAAGGTTATCTTTGCCCTAAAAAAAAGTCTTAACTTCTCTGGTTGTGGATCTTTCTAAGCCAATCCATTAAAGCTTAAAAAATAAGAAGAAAGAGAAGAATTTAAAGAAAATTAGATAAATTGAGTTTTTTGACTGGGAAAATAAAGCATCCTAGAAGATGAATGTGACCAAGGAAACTTGGTTCAGCAACTGCACAGCACACAGCTGGTGTAATTTTCTTTTTTTTCTAAGTTTTCTTACACTATAACTCTGTAGTCTAACAAACTAGAACCTAGCTGAGGCTGGCTCATCTGGCAGTCCCTGCTGTGCCATTCCAGCAGTCAGGAGAGGCTTCCTGAACCAAACTTCTCTGCCTCAGCTTTATTGTGGAATTTCAGCTTGAAAAACAGCCTCGATTGTGTGCACATATGACAGCTGCTGTCTTGAACAAAATGCCAGGGACTGAATTTGGGACATCTAAAGGCAAAAGCCTGTGCTGACATTGCTCAGGCTAAAGAGATGTGGTTCTTCAGCTGGGGACCAGAAGAACTCAGTCAAAGGATGAGCACAAGAAAAGTGAGATAAAAATATCAGCGGGTGACACAGATGCCTCCTCTTGTGTGATAGCAAATGCTTTCTCTCTCTGTTTTCTGGTGTCAATTTGTGTGATTGACTCCAGAATTTGTAATGGATCCTTTTTAGAAAGCTAAGAGGTAAATTTATGTTTTGTATTAAATTCTGGTGGCACTCGATGTTGTTATGTTTGAATTTCTAAACAAAAAAAGGGGATGGGTTTTACAGATTTCTAAATGATCATAAAAGCTTTGGCCTCGTGTCATAATTGGAATTACAGGCAATAACAGAAAGCAGGCGTTCTCTGGAATGAATGCCTGAAGCAAAGACTGAAACAGAGGCCTCTTGCCAATGCAGGGCTGGTAACTGTGCTGTACATGTGAGAGATACCATTGAAAGGGTGTCTTTAATCTCCATCCCACCCCAAAAGTGACTTCTCAATAGCTCCCAGAAACGTGTGCTATTAGGCTCAGCTGGAGAGAGAAAATCGCTCTTAATCATATGCAAGGAACAATTCTAAATAGAAGCATTTGAAAACAGCCTTGGGAAGGAAAGAGTACTGCCAGAAAGAATGCAAGATCATTTTGATTCTTGATGAAAAGCTTTCAAACAGAGTTCAGTGTGCAAGAGATGTGACAAATCTTTAGAGAAGTAGTTTTCTCTTAAGAGAAAGGTAATTCAGCTAACAAAGTCACTTAATGCTTTTTGTGCCATTGAACCTAAAAACCATATTTTTCCCCCATTGGTTATGAGCCACAAAAGGCTTTTTTCCCCCTTTTTAATCTTTGTGAGGAGTTTTGCTTTGAGACTTCCTGCAGGAAAGTGTTTTAAGTGGAATTCTTCTTTATACTGAACCTAATGTCTGCCAATATGATTCCTGTTACAGGCGCAGGGACCATTTTCCTTCTGTCCTCAAGCTGTGTTGCTGCTTATTATCGTGTTTAACATTCCCAGTGCTTGGCAGGATGGAGATTAGAAACTCTTAATATTCATTTTATAGTGAAAGGTCTTGCCAGATTTTTGGAGTATTAGCTATAATATATGCACATAATTTATTGGTGGGAAAGTTCTGAACTCTCCAGTGAGTCACCTTAATCTTTGTTCTTATCACTTTAGGATTGTTTTAAAATAATCTTCTGTGCCTCCTGCACATAAACACGTTAAAAACATTACTTTGCAAATAACAACTTGATGGTAGCAAACAAAAATGCTGCAAAAATTTCCTTTGATGAATCCTTACTAATTTTTTTTTAAAGTTTATATTACCTGGAGGATGTTTCTCTAACTCTAAAATTTTGTGTTTTTAACAGACTGGAAGGAAGGAGAAGGGAGACCCCCTCAACATTGCCATTGACAAGATGACCAAGAAAACACGAGACCTTCGGAGACAGGTGAGCTGTGCTTTTGAGAATGCTTCTTTGTTTTCCAGGGAGATCATTGCTTCCCAACTTCAGACTGGTTTCACCACATGTGGAGGTAGAAAGAATTGGTGTCCTCATTTAGCTATGGCCCTGCATTGCACATGACATAAAGCAGCAGCATTTCCTGAGACAAAAAAAAAAAAAAAAAAAAAAAAAAGGAAAAGAAAAAAAATTCCCNNAAAAAAAAAAAAGGGAGAAGGAAATGCATTCCTCAATGGTCTTTCCATGTGGGAGGGGAGACAGATTGTCCAGACCTTCCCTGCCTTGGCAGCCCAAAAAGCCCAGTCATAAAAACACTGGCATATGTGCTTATTTGTGTTTATTTGAATACTCTCACTGGAGTAACAGGAAAGATGAACAGAATATGAAAAAGAAAAATTATAAGAGTAGAAAATGTTCAATGAGAACTTCCAAGGTACTTAATAAAAATACAGAAAGTCATAGGAAATAACAATTCTGCCAGAGAGGTGGGTGCCCCATCCCTGTAAACACTCAAGGCCAGATTGGATGGTCTGAGCAGCCTGATCTTGTTGAGGATGGCCCTGCCCATACACAGGAACCAGATGAACTTTAAAGGCCCCTTCTAACCCAAAACTATCGTATGATTTTATGAATAATTGCAAAACCTAGTTTAAACCATAAATTTTGGCTTTCTTCTATTGCATTTATCATTGTGTTTTGTGATAAGAAAGAAATGTTAATTCAAAAAGCTTGAAATGGAAAATAAGTGAAAGGAGATTGGCAGCCAAAAGGGAGAAATCTTTAGGTTTCCCTTTACACCTTCAAGTTAAGGCAGGACAGATTGCCTCTTTTGACCTCCTTTTTACTCCCTTTGAGATGATCTCAATTCTGCCTTTTCTGTAAAAATTTAATAACAATAATGAAAATTCCACCTCGCCTTTGTGAAAATGATCCCAAATCCAGAAAACTGCCGAACCAAGTAAAGATTTACTATTACTATATCTAAAGAATAGGTATATTCAGGTACCTGTTTGCAGCACAATAGTTTCAGAAAGAGTGGCCCCTGTAGGCATTTTGAAAATCAGTGCTCTGCACTGCTGAAACTCAGCTCATTTCACCTCTCCCTTCTTAACCTTTAGCAGACATGTTTGAGGATCATATTCCCAGAGCTTATTTTGCCAAATAATGAACCCATTGCAGTGGACATACAGACAATATGGATCACAGAGTCTCCCATATAAAGCCTGGCATCACATCTGCTGCTCAGCTAAGGACAGAAGAGGGATCTTTGCTGTTCTGACCTTCAAATTTGTGGGATCCTCAGCTCTGCAGTGGAGCTGGGACCATGTGTTGCCTCCCACCTCTGTTCTCACTGCTTCAAGGAAGTAGCAGACTAACACATGAGTTAGTTCTGTGTGAGGCTCTCAGCAGTTGCCTGAATCATCCCTAAAGCCAAATTTACTCTGAAACGTGATGTAAAAATGGCACCTTTCTTAATAAGCTGTGTGCTTCTCGTGTGTATTCACCCCCGTGGAATGTTCAGCCTCAAGAGGGGCTGTGGGTTAAGTGAAACACAGATATTGTATTTTCCTGCTCAGAGATGAAGCTTTTAATACAGTTTCTGGTATTTATGGAAGTTAATCACGTAGGTATAATGTTTATTAAGTTGTGGCAGTTGCTAGTAAACTAATCAAGATTAAATCATAATTGTGCTGGGTTTTGCAAAAACATAGAGGAAGATGGAGTCTGCTTTCCACAATGTGCATTCTGACTGTAAATCATGATCCTTCAGAATCATAATCAATGTTCTGCTTCATCACATGAATGCAGTCAGCAGTGTACCCGTGTGTGTCTGCCCAGAGCTGCCTGTGCACTCTGCTAAGTCCCAGAATGTAAGGGTGTCACTGAGGGCTTGGTTAAATGACTGGGGACAGAGGCCTGAGGATTCAGAGGAAATGAGCTGCAGTGGAGATTACAGAGTCCCACTACTTCAGTCTTTCTATTCTAGGCAAAATTATTGAAGAGATAACCAACTTTCAGTATCATCATGCCTTTTTTTTTAATTATTCCCTTTTAAAGCTTGATTTTCAGGCTTTGGAAGTTTAACCTTAACACCATAAAACTAGATAACCTACAACAGACGTTTTAGTGATGAAAAATATGGATAAATAGATTTTTTTTTTTTTTTTTTTTTTCTTGTGGNTTTTTTTTTTTTTTTTACAGTGGGTAGTCAGGCTTCCTTGCAAGTCTTCAGTAATCACCTGTCTAAGACTGATTTTTCATTTTCTCCCCAGGTCACTTAGCTCTTTATTTCAGAGATTTGATTTTATTATTTGCATAATGTGCAGACATGGGAAATGATTGTGGATGGAACACAGAGGGCTGAAATTCCACCCCAGAATTCACTGTCACTTCAATATTCCTTATTCTGACGGAATTACATCTTTTAAACTCATCATTTAAGCTCTCCTGGGAATTGGGAAACCATTATGGAGATCTAATTATATGTCTTACTATAAACTGCCAGTGAGAACATCAGCCTAAGTCAGACTGAGCAAGTTCTTGGAAGCAGACACATCTCAGCAGCCCATGGCTTACTGCTGCCATTCCTTACTGGATTTTTGTGGAATCACAAGGGGGTCTGGGTTGGAAGGGACCCTAATACCCATCTCCATCCAACACCCTGCCATGGGTAGGGACACCTCCTGTTGTTCCAGGTGGCTCCAAGCCCTGTCCAGCCTGGCCTTGGACACTTCCAGGGATCCAGGGGCAGCCACAGCTTCTCTGGGCACCCTCTGGCCCTCCCCACCCTCACAGGGAAGAATTTATTCCTAAAATCTAACCCAGGATCCCTGGTACAATTTAAAAAAAGAGCTACTGGAGAAGGTGCAGCAGGGGTCACAAAGATGATGAAGGGTCTGGAGCATCCCCCTTATGAGGAGATACAGTAGAAATTGGGCTTGTTTAGTCCAGAAAAGAGAGTAAGAGGATTCTCATCAATCCATACAAATATTTCCAAGGCAGGGGTCACAGGATGGTGCCAGATTTCTTTCAGTAGTGCCCAGTGACAGGACAAGGACTACAGACCAGAAACTGAAACACAAAAACTTTCACCTCAACATGAGGAAGAACTTTCTGTTGAGGGTGGCAGAGCCCTGGAACAGCCGTGCAGGGAGGCTGTGGAGTCTCCCTCTCTGGAGACATTCCAAAGCCACCTGGACACATTCCTGTGTCACCTGCTCCAGGGGGATTGGACTGGCTGATCTCCAGAGGTCCCTTCCAGTCCCAACTATTGCCTGAAGTGTGAGTGCTTCAGGAGGGTTTTCTGCATTTCCCAGACTAACCAGCTCCTGGAAGTGGGGAATGATGAGGGTTTTTCTGCCAGCTGCTCAGGCCTGAGGAGGAAT